>JAVTVY010041119.1:0-194108 GCA_036873755.1 Hanleya hanleyi
TGACGATTCATTGACGATGCATCAGGTACTGTTTTCATATTCCTTTCCTTTTCAAGCAGTTGACAAAAATCAGACATGCTTGGCCGTCACAGAGAATGTGATTGTTGAAATCATTTTCATTTTCCACCAATTTGCCTGCTCTGCCTTGTTGTGTTATTTGATGCATATTTTAATTTCATTAAGTGAATTAGCTCTTTAAAAGTAACAAATAAATAATGGATTATTTTTGTTAGTTTCTGCTCTGATAAGTTTGATCACCCTCTGATTTTATGGTGGATAATTTCACTTCCTGTGATTGAATTATTAGAGGAATTAATGGGTTATTGCGGGCAAATTTTGGATTTCCAGACAATCAATTAAAATTCTTCCGAAATGTCATCAAAGCCCATGGATTCTAGTTTCACCTTCCGTTAATTCATGTTTATTCTGATGTTATACTAGTATAAATAAGTTACTCCACTCATATGACCAGAAAAACGATATGTGTCTTTTTTTGTTGGCCATGGATGGGTCAATGCTCAATCACATTCATGACAAGGCAGAGTAAATGCTAGACCATGCTAACCTGCTATAAGTCATGTGATCATTGAATCACAAGTTTGTCGCTTGACTTATACATCAATAACAAGCATTTTTTTTTAACAAGTACTTTTTTATGATTATAACTGAGCGACTACTATGTCATTCATGTTATTATCACAACTGAATAAGTGATGTCAAATGTGATGCTTACATGTAACTCTTTGCAAAAAAAATGTTTTTCAATAAATTGGTAATCTTGAACCAATTTGTGTTCAGTGGTCTTCCTTGTTGTGCACATCTATCAGTGAGATCCTCAGTTGTATAGGTAATGCTGGTCTTGTAGCGTTTTTCACGTCTCTGTGAAGACCCCGGTTGTATGCATGTAGGTAATGATGGTCTACTAGTATATACACACCGATCAATGAGATCGGTTGTTTGAGTAATAATGGTCTTGTAGTATATACTTATCTATCAGTAAGGTCCTCAGTTGTACAAGTCTCTATCAGTCAGGTCCTCAGTTAATGATGGTCTTGCAGTGTAATTAATACACGTCAGTGGGGTCCTCAGTTGTATAGGTAATGCTGGTCTGATAACGTTATACACATCTACCAGTGAGGTCCTCAGTTATATAGGTAATGATGGTCTGATAACGTTATACACATCTATCAGTGAGGTCCTCAGTTGTATAGGGAATGCTGGTCTGATAACGAGTGAGGTCCTCAGTTGTATATCTTATGCTGTTCTTGTCGTGTAATGCACATCTACCAGTGAGGTCCTCAGTTGTATAGGTAATGATGGACTGGTAGTGTTATACACATCTATCAGTGAAGTCCTCAGTTGAATAGGTAATGATGGTCTGGTAGTGTTATACACCTCTATCATTGAGGTCCTCAGTTGAACAGGTAATGCTGATCTTGTGTTATCTATCAGTGGGGTCCTCAGTTGTATAGGTAATGTCGGTCTTGTAGTGTTATACACATCTATCAGTGAAGTCCTCAGTTGTATTAGTAATGCTGGTCCTGTAGTGTTATGCACATGTATCAGTGAGGTCCTCAGTTGTATAGGTAATGATGGACTGGTAGTGTTTACACATCTATCAGTCAGGCCCTCAGTTGTATAGGTAATGATGGTCTTGTAGTATATACCCCTGCACCTCTATCAGTGAAGTCCTCAGTTGTATAGGTAATGATGGTCTTGTAGTATATACCTCTATCAGTGAAGTCCTCAGTTGTATAGTTAATGATGATCTTGTAGTATATACCCCTGCACCTCTGTCAGTGAGGTCCTCAATTGTATAGGTAATGATGATCTTGTAGTATATACCTCTGACATTGAGGTCCTCAGTTGTATAGGTAATCTCGGTCTTGCAGTGCTATGCATATCTATCAGTGAGGTCCTCAGTTGTATAGGTAATGCTGGTCTTGTAGTACGTACCCCTGCACCTCTGTCAGTGAGGTCCTCAGTTGTATAGGTAATGATGATCTTGTAGTATATACCTCTGTCAGTGAGGTCCTCAGTTGTATAGGTAATGTCGGTCTTGCAGTGCTATATACATCTATCAGTGAGGTCCTCCGTTGTATAGGTAATGCTGGTCTTGTAGTATATACCCCTGCACCTCTATCAGTGAGGTCTTAAGTTGTATAGGTAATGATGGTCTTGTAGTATATACCCCTGCACCTCTATCAGTGAGGACCTCAGTTGTAAAGGTAATGTCGGTCTTGCACATCTATCAGCGAGGTCCTTGTTGTATTGGTAATGCTGGTCTTGTAGTGTTATACACATGCATCAGTGAGGTCCTCAGTTGTATAGGTAATGCTGGTCTTGTCGTGTTATACACATCTATCAGTGGTGTCCTCAGTTGTATTAGTAATGCTGGTCTTGTAGTATATACACATCTATCAGCGAGGTCCTCAGTTGTATAGGTAATGCTGGTCTTGTAGTATATACACATCTATCAGTGGTGTCCTCAGTTGTATAGGTAATGCTGGTCTTGTAGTATATACACATCTATCAGCGAGGTCCTCAGTTGTATAGGTAATGCTGGTCTTGTAGTATATACACATCTATCAGCGAGGTCCTCAGTTGTATAGGTAATGCTGGTCTTGTAGTGTTATACACATCTATCAGTGGTGTCCTCAGTTGTATTAGTAATGCTGGTCTTGTCGTGTTATACACATCTATCAGTGGGGTCCTCAGTTGTATAGGTAATGCTGGTCTTGTAGTATATACACATCTATCAGCGAGGTCCTCAGTTGTATAGGTAATGCTGGTCTTGTAGTATATACACATCTATCAGCGAGGTCCTCAGTTGTATAGGTAATGCTGGTCTGATAATGTTATACACCGCCATCAGTGAGGTCCTCAGTTGTATAGGGAATGCTGGTCTGATAATGTTATACCCGTCTATCATTGAGGTCCTCAGTTGTATAGGTAATGCTGTTCTTGTCGTGTTATACACATCTATCAGTGGGGTCCTCAGTTGTATAGGTTATGCTGGTCTGACAACGTTATACACATCTACCAGCGAGGTCCTCATTTGTATAGGTAATGCCGGTCTTGTAGTGTTATACACATGCATCAGTGAGGTCCTCAGTTGTATAGGTAATGGTGATCTTGTAGTATTATACACCTCTATCAACTTCGTGGGTGAATCTTGTTGGTACAATAGCCAATACTGGGTTTCTGTTGCTTCGAAGCATTTGCCGAAAAGCAGTGGAAACTAGGTATTGTCTCCTGCACTTTGTGGTGTGTTTGCACATTGTCTTATTTGCACCATGTTGGTGTCCTGTGAATGTCTTGTCCTGTGTTTAGTTAAGTTCTAATGGTCAGGATACTTATTGTTATATTTCTATAGCTAATAACCTGTATAGGGAAATTGTATTGTCAAAGGATATGACTGGTTGTCGTCGCTATATGACTGAAATATCGTTGGTGCGACGTTAAACCTCAACTCAACTCATTGAGGTCCTCAGTTGTATAGGTAATGCTGTTCTTGTCGTGTTATACACATCTATCAGTGGGGTCCTCAGTTGTATAGGTAATGCTGGTCTGACAGCGTTATACACATCTACCAGCGAGGTCCTCAGTTGTATAGGTAATGATGGTCTTGTAGTGTTATGCACATGTGTCAGTGAGATCCTCAGTTGTATAGGTAATGATGGACTGGTACTGTTTACACATCTATCAGTAAGGTCCTCAGTTGTATAGGTAATGCTGGTCTTGCAGTGTTATACACATGTATCAGTGATGTCCTCAGTTGTATAGGTAGTGCTGGTCTTGTAGTGCTATACACATCTATCAGCGAGGTCCACGGTTGTATAGGTAATGATGGACTGGTAGTGTTGTACACATCTATCAGTGGGGTCCTCAGTTGTATAGGTAATGCCGGTCTTGCAGTGCTATACACATCTATCAGTGAGGCCCTCAGTTGTATAGGTAATGCTGGTCTTGTAGTATATACACATCTATCAGTGAGGTCCTCAGTTGTATAGGGAATGCTGGTCTGAAAATGTTATACACATCTACCAGTGAGGTCCTCAGTTGTATAGGGAATGCTGGTCTGATAATGTTATACACATCTACCAGTGAGGTCCTCAGTTGTATAGGTAATGATGGACTGGTAATGTTATACACCTCTATCAGTGAGGTCCTCAGTTGTATAGGTAATGCCGGTCTTGTAGTGCTATACACATCTATCAGTGAGGTCCTCAGTTGTATCTGCTGGTCTTGTAGTGCTATACACATCTATCAGTGAGGTCCTCAATTGTATAGGTACTGCTGGTCTTGTAGTGCTATACACATCTACCAGTGAGGTCCTCAGTTGTATAGGTAATGCTGGTCTTGTAGTGTAATTTTAATACACATCTACCAGTGAGGTCCTCAGTTGTATAGGTAATGATGGACTGGTAATGTTGTACACCTCTATCAGTGAGGTACTCGGTTGTATATATATATTGCCGGTCTTGTAGTGCTACACACATCTATCAGTGAAGTCCTCAGTTTTTTCGGTAATGCTGGTCTTGTAGTGTAATTTTAATGCACATCTATCATTGAGGTCCTCAGTTGTATAGGTAGGCCTAATGATGGACTGGTAGTGTTATACGACATCGACTACTTCGACAAGCTCTATGCGCCCTCTTGGTACTTTTGGCTAGTGGAATTGAACAGTTAATCTCATTGATGAGTTGTGTGCAGCTTCTTCTAGCTACATCATATCAGAGTGCGTGGTACACAGTCAACAATTTCTCAATATGTCACAATTCATTCTTACTGGCGGGGTGCCATCTCGAGAAACCGCCTACTGTTTAACACATGCTCTGATGGGATGCAGCTAGAAGCAGCTGCACCTAACCCATCAATGAGATTAACTGTTCAATTCCACTAGCCAAACGTGGCAAGGGGGCGTATAGAGCTTGTCGAAGTAGTCGACTTGGCTCGAAAAGATGGAGGCGAGGGTCTGTGGTCCTATATGGTTGGAGACGCATGCTGGCCGATTTCCGGCAAATAAAATTGGAAATCATCACCACATTTCAAGTTCTGTTTTCACATATTTATTGTTTTTACCTCTATGTAAGAAACTCTTTTTCTTTCCGCTAACAGATATCCAATGGTGGACGTATTCTTAGCTTTGGTTAACGTTTTATCGTTTGTCAGCAATAGGGCCTATAGATGAGACTGAATAATTTTGTGATATCTCTGCCTAGTATAATGGTAGTTATACCGATACCGTATACTCATTCATTCACGCAAGCATCATATTTGCAAGGAATTTGGTCACGTTGCCATGTCCTTTGCCATCGAAAAAGGGGGATACGGTGGTCACTCGCGGAAAATTTATGAAATTCAGATCATTTTCGGCGAATTTTTGGAGCATTTGAAACTAAATAGCATCTATAGTAAGTTTTAGGGGAGGATCCAATGAAAATCAAAGGGTGTCCAACGTCGTCCATTTACTATCAGCGCGACATGCCAGGAGAGACCGGGGCATGTTCCTCGGGAATTTTTGAAATATTAGGCTTCTCTTAACGCATTTCAGAGGCATTATCAGAGGGAATCTTTCCGAAAGGTTTCACTCTTTGCCTTCTGAAAAAGAAACCCCTATCCCTCAAAATTTTACAAGATTAAGATGCAGTACGTTTCTTCAGAATTTACAGTGTCCGACGTATAGTGACGTCTTCTTCACCTAATCGAATACAGACCACTCGTTTTGATGTTGTTGAACAAATCGCTTAACAACGTCTTCTGGGTCCAACAACAGAGGCTCTTTCTCTCCCATCCTATTCAGCATCCTCACGTACGGTAAATGTTCGCTCACATCTTCCAAACTTCCAGCCTTGATCATCTTGTTCAGGAGCCAATTAAGCAACCGTTGACAAAGATCTGTACATTGGTGGATATAATGGAGATTTCCCTGACAAGGTGTTCTTGTTTTCCCTCGATTGTTAATTTTTCTTGACAAATTATTAGGGGGCTATATCCCCCCCCCCCCCCTTCCCCACCTAAACCCCCAGTTCCGCCGTCCCTGAGAATAAAGGCAAACCAGTTTTTTAATGTGCATATCAATCCGAGAGGTCTTCCGTTGTGTAGCTAAATGATAGTCTTCTATGCATGGTTGTTCGGTAATTTTGAAGCACTGGTCGAGCTTATCAGTTGATAATTAAATTCCCGTAGTGAATGGAATTTGGAAAAATCTGGAATTTGGTTGGAACAGATGGGTCTCAACCCACGGTTCATTTATTCCAGGTCAGCGGGTCAAAATCTGTCAATTTGTCACCCCATATTTGTTATCAACGAATCTGAAGAACGACTATTCCTAGAAGCACTAAACTGACATTGGGACATTGTCATAGTGCACGTCCGTCCATCCGGGTCGCCAGGTCAAACTTTGCCAATTTGTCATCATTGCTTGTCCCTTAACCACGACCCTTTTAAATACCCCTAAGGCAGAGGGGCTCGCAGAACTCGCGATTCTTGTTAATTTTAAATCACAAATGTATACTCAGTACTGCTGTACGCTGTTTTAAGTTAACATTTTGTTGTTTAATTTGCACAATTTCCAGATCGCTAACATATCATGGAAATGAATGATAACAATGAAACTGTTAATACTTTGATATCCTGATTCTGCATAGACACGTACGAGGTGGGTGAGGGGGGAGGGGGCGGCATTACGTAGCATACAGGGGGTAGCAGGTGTCAAAAATCCAAAAGTTTTCAGCGTCCAGTTGTACCGGTCCTTTTTAGATGCTCCCTGATGTAAAATCTTTTGATTTCGAGGTCTTTCCATTACGGATGCGGAAATTCTGTATGGACAGCAGGAGTAGGGAAATCGTAAAAAGAGTCAACTTGACCTCTTTGCACTTAAATGACCTAACAAATTTGCATATGACCTATGCGACAGCCAATCAGAAGCGAGTATTTTGACAAAACTACCCCAACACAGAAGAGTTCCAATCTAGGGGGAGGTAACTCTGGGTCGCTATAGTTCCGGCAAAGGGCCCCTGGCCATGTATTCTTCCGCAGTGATGCGGTCTGGCGGTGATGCGGTCGCTGAAAAAAGCCTCCGCGGAGAAAAAGTAGTCCCCAGAATTCAAACACGCTGCATGGTCCGATTGGGTCGAGTGAGGTATCAAAGTGAAGCATTCGTGAAGGGGCATCTGATGGGATGGGTGTGGGGTTGAAATAGCGTCATTCTGCGCATGCGCGGTGGACCAAGGGTATGGAAATAGACGTTTTAGGATATAGGGGAGCCACTAATGGTCCGATGGGGTCGAGTGAGGTAGCAATGTGAAGCATTCGTAAAGGGGCATCCGGCGAGTGGGTGTGGGGTTGGAATATCGGCATTCTGCGCATGCGCAGTGGACCAGGGGTATGGAAATAGACGTTTTCGGGTCTTTGTGGGCCACTAGTGGTCCTATGGAGTCGAGTGAGGTATCAATGTGAAGCACATCTGAGGGGGCATCAGACGGGTGGGTGTGGGGTTAGAATATCGGCATTCTGCGCATGCGCAGACAGGGAATTGTGGGAAAAGGGTATGGAGATAGACGTTTTGGGATCTAGGGGAGCCCCTAATGGGCCTATGGAGTCGTATGAGGTATCAATGTGAAGCACGCATGAGGGGGCATCCCCCTAGTGCCTCGGTCATTGTCAACAGTCTGCGCATGCGCAGATAGGGAATTGTGGGAAAAGGGTATGGAGATAGACGTTTTGGGATCATGGGGAGCCCCTAATGGGCCGATAGAGTCGTATGAGGTATCACTGTGAAGCATTCGTAAAGGGGCATCCGCCTGGACTAGTGGCTCGGGCGTTGTTGCCATTCTGCGCATGCGCAGACAGGGAATTGTGGGAAAAGGGTATGGAAATAGACGTTTTGGGGCCGACATGGGCTACTATGGGTCCGACGGTGTCGTATGAGGTCTTATTTTGAAGCTCCCGTGAACGGGCAGCCACCTGGACTAATGTATCGTCGGGTTTCATCATTCTTCCCATGCGCAGTCTGGTCGTAGTATAGAAATATACACATGGGGGTGTGTCTGGGGTACTAAACCACTATGGGTCCGAATGCGTCGTGTCAAGTGGCATCTTGTAGCAATTACAACACATATGATTTTTCTAGAATTGTCACTAATTCACTGGAAACGCAGTGACGCCCGTCAACGTTCGTCGGTACGCCCCAACATAACGCCTTGACGCCATGATGTAGACAGATGAGAGAAGAAGAAGAACAACAACAACAAGGATGAGAGAACAGCAACAACAACAACAAGTTTTTTCATATAGTTCATTTCCCCCTCCATCATAACATACCCACGCTGGGGGAGCCGCGTTGGGTATGTTTACAATTCAAGAATACTCTTGTCCAATCAGAGACCGCCATTTGGTCCTGCTATATTCGTTCTTGCCCGTTAGATGTATTCTCGGCTGTCCAATCAGAAGTCGCCGTTTCAGAAAGTTTCATCTTTGCTCTGTGTGACCTAATATGATTTTTACTCATTCATTCATCTGTCTGTACATCTGTTACAAGTCTCTCTTTCGAGATAATCGCGGCCATATTTTCTCATACAAGGAAAAAACGTCCTTTGGTGGCAAGCTCTCACTTCGCCCACTGGAAAAGCTCCTCTCTCTTCATGCAAAGATCACACCCGGCCAAGTAATCGCGTTGTCCAACAATTTCATATGGGTCAAGAGGTCGCCATACTGCTGACGTAAAGCCCGTCGTAGTCTGGGTGCCAAAGTATTATGAGCTAACATTGCGGCTTCCTCTTTCGAATACCCTTTGCGGAGGAACTTGTTTCCTGTGGCCTCCTACATCTCCCCCAGCTCGGCGTCCATTCTTTCTGTGAACAAATCCTTCCATAGCCTCGAGTTCACATTATGTTCATTCCCTTGTACGGATACGGGTTGGTCTTTCACGGTTGGGTGGTTTTCGGGACTAATGGTATGAAGGGGACCTGTTGTACGGGAGCGGGTTGCTGTTTTTCCAGGAGTGGACTCGGTGGATGGTGTAGAGGCTGCGGTGATGCCTCGCCGGGTAATAGGTGGGTCGTCAGTCGACGATCTTCCGGGGTATGGGCTTTTAAATCTACGAACAGGTAGCCGTACGGACGATTTGTCGCTCCTTGAAAAGCCCGCATGAAATGGTCGATGTTCTGAGGATAAATTCGACTACCAAACACACGGAGTCAAATAGATGACGGACAGATTGCGATGATGGGACCCTTTGGTGAATAGGTCGGCGATTTTCGAATTGTCCTTCGCCGCACTCATCAGATCATCGAGCACTACCACGTTGGTCTGCTCGGATTCGAAGTAATAGGGTTCGTCTATGTCGTGAGGAATTCCTGGGACAAAGCTCACATTCTGTAATCGCGTAGTTTCGTAGGCGGGCTGCCATTGGCTATAACACCAAACAACACGTGTCGGAGCTGGGGTTGCCACACCTTCCTCTAAGAACTTAATCACCCAGGACGTCTTTCCACACCCCGTGGGGCCGCTCATCGTCATCTTATAGGGATGTTCTACGCCACTTGGTGGACCTATAGCGGGACTTGGTTGTGTCTCTTGTCCATGCGTTAGACGCATATGTCTGAGCATATTGTCGCGACGCGAGAGTGTCTTTTGACAGAACGGACATGTACTCGACATGGTACCCGGTCAAAGGATGGATAAAGACTGAGGCTAATGGTGTACAAACGACCTTATATGACCACTCACTCACTCACTCACCGTCGTTAATGGGTCCATGCGTTAAGACGGGTGTTGGGGACGTGGCGTTGGTCACTCACTCACTCACTCACACGCGCGCGCGCGCGCATACACTCACACTCACATAACTCTACCAGGTAGTTGGATGGAAAAATATGCCGTTATCTACTCCAAATGCACTTCATCGCACCTCCGAAACTCCCGCTTTCGCTACTACTCTCCCCGATGACGTCACCAGTGACGTCACAGGTGACGTGGACATCCCTTCAAGTCGTGGTCTACACCCCAAGAGTTGCAAAATAACACTTCCCTAGACACATTCGGACCAATAGTGGTGCATATCGGCCTCAAAATGTCTATTTCCATACTACGGCCTGCCTGCGCATGCGCAGAATGACGATATTCCTAACATCCATCCACCCAGGCGGAGGCGCCCTCACGTGTGTTTGACATTGATACCTCATTCGACTCAATCAGATCATTAGTGGCCCACCTAGACCCCAAAACGTTCCTTCCAATGCACTTTTCCCACAATTCCCTGTCTGCGGATGCGCAGAATGGTGACAACGGTCGATACACTAGCCCAGTCAGATGCCCCCTCATGTGTGCTTTACATGGATACCTCACTCGACCTCATCGGCACAATAGGGACTCCCCTAGACCCCCAAAACGTCTATTTCCATACCCCTTTCCGACAATTCCCTGTCTGCGCATGCGCAGACTGTGGAACACAGACGACACACTAGTCCAGGGGGATGCCCCCTCATATGTGCTTCACATTGATACCTCATACGACTCATAGGCCCATTAGGGGCTCCCCTAGATCCCAAAACGTCTATTTCCATACACTTTTCCTATAATTCCCTGTCTGCGCATGCGCAGAATGCCGATATTCTAACCCCACACCCACCTGTCGGATGACCCCTCCTGTGTGCTTCACATTGATACCTCACTCGACTCCATAGGACCACTAGTGGCCCACAAAGACCCGAACACGTCTATTTCCATACCCTTGGTCCACTGCGCATGCGCAGAATGCCGATATTCCAACCCCACACCCACCCGCCGGATGCCCCTTTACGAATGCTTCACATTGGTACCTCACTCGACCCCATCGGACCATTAGTGGCTCCCCTATATCCTAAAACGTCTATTTCCATACCCTTGGTCCACCGCGCATGCGCAGAATGACGCTATTTCAACCCCACACCCAGCCCATCAGATGCCCCTTCACGAATGCTTCACTTTGATACCTCACTCGACCCAATCGGACCATGCAGCGTATTTGAATTCTGGGGACTACTTTTTCTCCGTGGAAGCTTTTTTCAGCGACCGCATCACCGCCAGACCGCATCACTGCGGAAGAATGCATGCCCAGGGGCCCTTTGCCGGAACTATAGCGACCCAGAATTACCTCCACCTAGATTGGAACTCTTCTGTGTTGGGGTAGTTTTGTTAAAATACTCGCTTCTGATTGGCTGTCGCATAGGTCATATGCAAATTTTTTAGGTCATTTAAGTGCAAAGAGGTCAAGTTGACCTTTTTTACGCTTTCCCTACTACTGACAGCGGCTGAATTATGAATGTCGGATCTGACGCTTACATCATGCCAGGTCCTCGGTTTTATATGTAATGATGGTACACTTGTCAAGTCCTCACTCATACGGGAATGAGTCCAGGTCCTCGATAACATGGTAAATTGCACCAGGTCCTCGGTTTTATACTGAACTGTGTCATCCTGAGAAGTCCTCACAAGTATAGGAACGGGTTTATAGGTCCTCGCTTTTTTATTCATGTCTGCAGAACAAGCCAACTAGGAAAATATTTCCTAGAGGCTCAAAAGAATATAATACGGTGACTGGCTTTTGCTTACGCTGGTATTTAAGTAAAGTCCTCGGAAGTGGGGTTTGTAGTCATGGTCCTCGGTACAGGCTTAATGCACGTATGCGTGTGTGTGTGTGTGTGTGTGTGTGAGTGTGTGCCGACGTACGATGACGTCACTTCCGAGCAGCGCAGGGGTCAAAGGTTACTTCCGGCCTATAGGAACACTTGTGAACGTGTAGGTCTTTCTTCCTCTCATCTGTCTGTATCATGGCACACGCCGACAGACACACCTACACACTGACGTATACACACACACATGCTGCATACACACACACGCACACCGACACACACACACACACACGCATACACACACATGCATACACACATGCATACACACACGCACACACACATACACGCACACACACACACGCAAGCACACACACCTTTACACGCACACATAAACACACACATACACACACACACACACATACACACGCACTCACACACGCATATACACGTATATACACACGCGTATCGTGAAGTACCCGGATGGACGCGCGGACGTGAAGTCCCCAGATGCACTCGCGGACCGCGTCGAAAGCCTACCGTGGGGACCCCAAGGCCCCGAGGCATGGAAAAATCCGGTGCTTATCGATTGGCTGATTGTTCGACCGCTGATTGGTTCTTTTTCTCGACCGCTGATTGGTCCAAATGGAACTGCCCATCCTTCCCGGGTTAATCTAGAATCCTACCAAGCTCGTAATCACCGCCATATCACGCATACACACATACACGCATACACACACGCACATGCACGCACACACATACACACAGACGCATACACGCACTCGGGTACACACAGGCAAGCATACACATACACACGCACGCATACACGCACGCATACACACTCTTGCAAGCACACACAGACGCATACACACACATGCATACACACACATGCATACACACACGCACACGCACACATACATACACACACATACACGCACACACAAACACATACACATACACGCACACGCGTACACACACACCCACACGCGTACACACACACACACACACACGAAAGCACACTCACACGCGTACACGCAAGCATACACACACACACACACGAAGACACACACACAAACGCACACACACGCGCGCATACTCTCATTGGGCCTCATACCGCTAGGTCAAAAGGGCTCGAAATGCGCTTTTATACTACTAATCCTTCCCTCACTCCCCACTTTCGCTACTACTCGGACTGATGACGTCACCGATGACGTCACAGATGCTGTGGACATCTCTCAAATCGTGGTCTACACGCCAAGAGCTACAAGATGACACCCCCAACGATGCATTCGGACCAAGGATGGTCCATCCCTACCCCAAATTCCTTTCTTCACCGCCCCAAAATGTCCACTTTTGCTACTACTCCTACTGATGACGTCATCAATGACGTCACAGATGCTGTGGACATCCATCAAATCGGGGTCTGCACCCCGAAGGCTACAAGATGACACCTCCCACGACACAATCGGACCAAGGATGGTCCCTCTCTACCCCAAATACCTTCCTGCACTTTCCTAAAATGCCCACTTTCGCTACTACTCGTACTGATGACGTCACCGATGACGATGACGTCACCGATGAGATGCTGTAGACAGCCCCCCGCAAATCGGGGTCTACACCCCGAGAGCTACAAAATGACACCTTCCAGGTGTGAGTTGACAGCAGCTGACTTTCTTGTGATGATCTTGTAAGTTGGCCTTAATTGCCATCATACACCAACTCTCTGTACTTTAAACCTGAAACTGACACAAATATACCTAAAACCAATACTCACCATTGTGTCAGACCTTGAAAGATGTCTTGTGAGTTGGCAACTGGCTGACCTGTTGAGGTGATCATGTAATATGGTGGACATGTGAAATGGCTGATTAGCAAGCTGGCTGACTGACTGACTTCCTGCGCTGATCGATGATACCCCCCCCCTCCTCTTTTTTGGAAGTTACTGGACCACATGCTGGGCAGCCACCAGCGGCCCAAGCGTGGTCACTCTATCTGATTGTACTGACATATCTCTCAGATAGAAATCGGTAAAAGTTGAATTGGCACTCCAAGCACAGGACTGAACAATGTCATGAAGGGATAGGTTCTTCCAAAAAAGGCCATGATGTAGCGATGGCACGAATTTCATGGGAAGAAGCAGATGCCATAAGTGGCGGAGCGTCAAGGGCGAGTTGATATGTCCACTTAATGCTCTTCTTCAACCAAGAAGCTACAGTATTCTTGGTGATGTCACGAACCGCAGTTGGCTGAAGAGACAGGAATACCAGTCGACGAGATCCCCGACCAGGGTCGGTACGAGTGAGATAGTGACGGATGGCTCGTACAGGGCATAACAGGATGTCGTCCTCAAGGCCACGAACAAAGTCTGATAATGCAGGGATGGATAACAAACGTTGAGCACAAGGGCCTTGACGCACAGCCTCATTCTTGGCCATGAAAAGAAAAGAAATGCGAGACCAATCTGTCGTCCAGGTCAACGACTTCCTTTCCAGGGCGTGAAGCTCGGACACTCGAGACGCCAAAGCGAAGGCCGCTAGGAAAGCAATCTTGTAGGAAACAGCTTTAATAGAGGCTGACTGTATAGGTTCGAAAGGCGGACGAAGAAGGGCACTAAGAAAGAATCACGCCAATATCCCACTTCGGTAACAGTTGTCGAGTACGGCGAGACTCTAATGCGAAGGCATGTAGGAGAGCAGAGATATTGTCATTCAGACTAATGTCGATGCCGGTCGAAAGACGTAAAACCCTAGCCAAAGCAGACCGGTACCCCTCAATGGTGCTGATTTGAAACTTCTTATCTCGATGTAGGTGAAGGAGGAAGTCAGCTACTAAGGAAATAGAGGCAGAGTCGGGATCGGAATCAAGTTCTCGGCACCAGGAGACGAAATAAGCCCATTTCGATTGATAGAGCTGCGATGTGGAAGATCGATTGGCTGAAACCATCGTCTGCGCAACTTCTGCTGAAAATCCTTGGACAGTAATTACACTATGGATAGTCTGCAGACGTGTAAGTTGAGCTATCGCGGGTTGTAATGGATTATCCCGTGAGGTTGACGCAACAGGCTGAGCCAAACTGGAAGACGACGTGGCGGAGCGGTGAGAAGCGGAACCAGAGCCGGAAACCACTGTCGACGAGGCCATCACGGAACTACGAGCAGAATGACGCAGTCGTGCTGAATAATCTTTGGAAGAACTTCCTGAATCAGGGCAATGGGCGGGTAGGCATAAGCCAGGAAGTTGTCTCAGTTGATTGAAAGAGCATCGATGGCGAAAGCTCGAGGGTCCTGAATCGAACTGACGAAGAAGGCGAGCTGTGCATTGTTCCTCGTCGCCAAAAGGTCGATCAAGGGAGTCTCCCAGATGCTGCTGATCTGACGGAAGACCTCCAGATGAAGTTGCCATTCGGTCTGAAGCACGGTGTCGGGACGAGAAAGGCGGTCCGCTAAGACATTGAGTCGACCCGGGACATGGCGAGCACTGAGATGACAGTGATGTATGAGAGCCCAGTCATAAAGGTCCCACACCAGACGAAACGTTGAGAAAGATCGGGTGGTACCCATCTTGTTGATGTGCGCAATGACAGTAGAGTTGTACGTTGCGATGAGAAGGGACGAATTCACGAGACGACAACTCCAATGCTGAACTGCTAGGATGACTGCCTTCACCTCCAGAAGGTTGATGTGAAGTCTAGCATCCAACATCGACCAACTGCCGGACACCTCCAGTCCGTCCAGAAGGGTTCCCCAACCGGTCTCGGAAGCATCGGTGTAGAGATGGTGATCCGGAGACGGAAATCGGAACGGAACTCCCCGCATGACGTTGCGGCGGGACTGCCACCAAATCAGATGTGGATGTAGAGACGTCAATACCGGAACTAATGGATTGAGGGATGACGTCTGAAGATAAGGGGACAGATGGTACTGGAGCAGCCGAACTTGGAGACGTCCGTAATGAGTAAGGTCCTGCGTGGATGTGAGTAATCCTAGAAGGCTTTGCCAAAGCTGACGAGTTTGATAAGTTGATGACAAAAACCTTAGTGTCAACGCCTGAATCTTGGTCCACCGGTCTTCTGGAGGACACACCAGTTGTTGGAGAGTGTCGAACACTGCCCCGATGTAACGACGAAGTTGTGCTGGTACCAACTCTGACTGCCTGAGGTATGAACCCGAGATAACGCAGAACGAGCAGAGTGAACCGGACCTGAGCGTTGAGAAGAGACTTGTCCGCTGCCCACATGAGGATGTCGTCTATGTAAACTTCGGTGTGAATGCCCCGTAGATGGAGAAACGCCATGGCTGGAGAAGTGATACGGGTGAAAAGGCATGGGGCGCTGCTGACTCCGAACGGTACTGACTCCGAACGGGAGGACTTGCCACTCGAACCGACGATCGTTGATGGTGAATCGTAGAAACCGCCGATGACGAGGATGAGTAGGTATATGAAGATATGCGTCTTACAACTCGATGGAGGCCAACCAATCCCGGTAATGTACGCGGGCCCGGATCGATGAGACTGACGTCATCTTGAGATCGATGATCATACGCATTTGATCGGAATCTTTCTTCGGGACAATGAAGACATGACTGTAGAAACCGACGCTGTCTTCGGCTTGCAGCAGCTCTCTGACGGCACCTTTGGTGATGAGCGTGGCGACAGAGAAAGAAGCGTCTGAACGTGTCCTGCAGAAACTGGCAGTAGCGAAGGACGAGGCCGAGAGATGAGTCTGGGCTGGGACTGGAAGTCGAAGAGGAATCCATTCTCCAATGTCTCCATAATCCAGTCGTCGTCTGTAATGAGCTGCCAATTCTCCCAGAAGTGTTGTAAACGGCCGCCGACGACCTGATGACTGAAAGGGCGGAAGGCGGGCAGATGAAAATCTATGGTATAAGGATGAGAGATGGAATGCGGATAGTCACTTGTTGGAAGCATCTCTCCCTCTGGAGAATTTCCCACGCGTTGATCGACAGCCACGGCAACGTGGAGGCTTGTCGAAGCCACGAAAAATTACCAGGTGGAAAAACCCTCACGCTGGGTAGGCTTGGATGCTCGATTCCGATTGGACTTCCAGTCAAAGGAAAAAGCTGGACGCCGAGCCGCAGCAGAAATCAATCTAGAAGTCCTCTCCTCACGAATACTAGGCATGACGGACTCGATTGCGTTGTTGAAGACAAACTTAGATGTTAACGGCTGCTGTAACAGTTGGTCTTTAACAAAATATGGAACATCAGCCTTGACATCCTGAAGCAATGCTTTACGCTGAGCGTGAAGAAGCGAAACGTAGGAAAAAGCACCAGCCTCAGTGACATGACGATTAGATATATTGAGCGTGTCAATAAACCCTCGTAAATAGGAAAGACGACAAAAGAGCCGAGCCATCAGACCGTAGTATGGCAGGATCTAATGTAAGCCGAGATGTAGCCAACAAAAACCAGTCAGTGAATGACGTAATACGTTGAATTGCCAGCAACATCTCCATAATACTATCGACAACTTTGGCAGGAACCCCAAGAGAAGACGATTTAAAAGGCTTCGAAACCTGGCTCAAATCTCGATCACGTTTGAGCGGTTTGTCGGGAAGAACGTTATCATGGAGTTGGTAAAACGAAAACGTGGGTTTCTTAAACTTGTTGTCGTCCTCAAACTGACGATCAAAAACAGCACAATTAGACGCCCAAGCCGGAGACGGCGCACACGTAAGGGACGTCTTAGCAGAACCAGACGTGAACGCGGGAGAAACCGCTGTCGCACACTTAACCCGAGAAGATGACGAGACAGCAGAAGTAGTAGGTTTGGGCATCTCCGGAACGAGAGCTAAAAAAGCCGCCATCTTGTTCGCAAACGATATCGATGACAAATCTTCCGAACTATCAGAAGAAGATGAAGAATCCCGACTAGAAGACGAAGACGTCGACGTCGAATCACGTTTGGGTGAACAAACGACGGGACCTCGCAGAGAAGTAGACAACAACTTGACGAACTTGACGACCCCGAAGGGGAGGTGAAAAAGAACGACGTGGCGATCGGCGTGGAGGCGTACGGGAACGCCGAACAGGAGTATGAGAACGGCGTACCGGCGTACGGGAAAGCCGTAAAGATGTACTAGGAAGTTGAGGTGTACGTAACCGACGAACAGCCGAACGAGGACGACGTACTGGTGTATGAGAACGACGTGACGGCGTATTGGAACGTCGCGGCGGTGTAACAAAACGACGTACAGGCGACCGAGAACGGGAACGGCGTTGCGATGTACGAGAAGGTCGTTTAGATGAACGGGAACGACGTTGTAATGGATCAACAGACGTAGAACCCGAAGGCTGTAAATCCGAAATTTGAAAAGTCAAAGTAGAGTCCGAACGACCAGCCGTAGTCCGTAAGGCTGATTTGGTTAAAACAGCAGAAGAAGAAAGCCGAGATTTAAATGCGATGAAGCTTTTTCTTTTTCATAGATCTAGACTGAGGCAGGCAGTCCGACAAAAGATTAGGTGACGTAACAAGCCGCGAAGCTGAAATCTTTTGTTCGTCGATAACAAAAGACCGGTCAGGATGGCCCGGTCGCTTGGAGACAGAATCCTTTGTTGTCTCAAACAAAGAAACGGACTTGTTCACAAACACGCCAGACGAGTCCTTACCACCTCGTTTTAAGCTGTCTGGAAATTTGTCAATATCACCCTGTACAACTATACCACTGGGGGGAACTCTAATAGACGAAAACAATGACATGGCCGGACTGAGTCTATGAGATATTTCCAAACGAGAGCCAGAAAGATCTTCATTAAATTTGAAATCCCCGATGAGAGCAATTTTATTTTGATGTCTCTCGTCGGCAGATAAACCAGGGTCTTCAGAAGCCCGTAACAAATACCCTCGTCTAGCCTGGGCATAATTCTTCCAGGCGGCGTCATCCCAATTCAGACACTCCATACACATGATCTGACAGTAGCAAAGATGTCCTTTGCATGAGAAACAGGCAGAGTGAGAGTCCAAAACAGACCAAAACTGCCGACAAGAAAGGCAAGATTTAGAATTTACAGGGACAGAATGATCCGACATAATGTCTACGTAAACTGCAAGAACACCAGCTCAGAAAAAATAACTCTAGGTTACGTCTAAACTAGCAAACTATAGGAACTCCTAGCACCAGAGTAACCCGGCTGAGCTCCCTAAGGGGAGACAACTTTCGTTTTATTATTCTGCAAATGGAATCTCCAAAGGGAGATAAGGCGGAGCAATAGCAGATGTAGATTTGAGCAATAAATCACGAATTTTCTGAACTAGGTTTTTCTGAAAGCTGGCTTAATCCTTCAACTGAGCTGCTCTTTGACATACAGGGATATAAGGCATTTCCGGCATCAAGATCCAATAGCAGGGGGCAGAATAATTCTGTATGTTAACGAAAATCTACAAACCTGTCATATATGTGAAGATTTATCGTTTAGAGTCGTGAATTTGAGTCTCTGTTTGTTGAAATTAAGCTAGACAATATCAAATTCATTGTAGGTATATTTTATAGGCCCACCGGTAAAAATGTATCTCAACTAAACAATCATTTATTGGAAATTCTTGTGATATTGTAAAAAACAGAAGTGTGTTAACCCTATCTGGCCTGGGCTTTTTGGGACCTGTTGTGGCCTGGGGGGGGGGGCGAAATGCCCCCCCCCTAATTATTTTTCTTATCCCTTGAGCTAGGGATCTGAAACTGACCACACTATACCCTTGGATCAAGATCTACCAGAAAATGTAAAAAAAATCCAAAATGGCCGCCTTGATGACGTCACAGTGACATTATTTTCAAAAACGGCATTTTTTGGTCGATTTTTCAGTCAGATTTTCCGAATTTTTTATTTATGCAATTTCTCCGCAAAAACTGCGTGATAAATTAGTAAATATTAATGTAATGTGAAATAAAATAGATTTTGCTCGCTTTTCATCCCGGAAAGGCAGAAATTTTGAAGAAATATGACAAAAACATCGCTTTTCTGGGACCCCACGTAGCCGCCATCTTCAATTTTCCCATGATCCTCTGCTAGGGGGGTCATGCAAATAGGTTCAAAATGACTCCAATATGATAAACTATAAAGTCACGGAGTCTCAGCTTTCCATTTTTTGTCGTTCCGGAGATAGCGCAGAAAGTTTGGTAGGGGGGCCATTTCGTCCCCGCCCCAGGCCAGGTGGGGTGATTTTAACATTGATCTAATTAGAACTGATAGCCACGGCCCCTCTCGAGAATTCCTTGATATATTGAAATCTCACTTTTGTTTCCTCAAATTACCAAACCAACAAGAATCAGAGCTCGATCAGCAACATGAAGAGACCATATATTTATTAACTTTCATGAAGATAATTTGTTATCGAGTATTTTTCTAACAGATATTACCGATCATTTCCCAATTTTCCATGTTTTAAAATCACAAGCAACCGTAAGGTCACCTGATCAAAATATAACTTTTCGCAAGATCTCACCAGCACAAACAGAAGTATTTACACAGAGAATCAGAGATAGTAACTGGGAAGATGTTATGAATGTTGAAAATGATATAGGTACGGCTCTCTCCATATTCCTTGCACTGTTTTTCAATATTAACAACCACTGTTTCCCTCTTGTAACTGTTAAATCCTCAGAAAGGAAAACAAACCCTGGATTTCCACTGGCATATTAAACTCTATACACGAGAAAAGCAGACTGTATCGGTTATATTTAGTCACTTCAGATGACGATGTCCACAACCAATACAATTCGACTCTCCAGGAAGATCTTCCAGGATAAATTCAATGCGAGCATTAATGATATAAAAAGTACGTGAAAAGTTCTGAGTCAATTGATGAATCGGAAAAACTATATTAAATCGCCGACAGTCTTCAATTATAACGGACAGGAATTATCTGATAGTGCAGAAATTGCCACAAAATTCAACGAATATTTCAGCTCTAGAGCTACGGATTTAGACTCCGAAATATCGAATACGACTACAAACTTTAAAGAGTAATTGAACAATCGTACGCACAATAGCTTCAAATTCTCAGCTATTACACCAGAAGATGTCAAACAAACAATTTTGAATCTTAAATCAACGGCACCGGGCCGGGATGGCATTCGAACTTCGTTGGTTAAGCTTGTCTCGGACTATATTTCTGCTCGTGATTTATCACGAATCTTTCATTTACCGCTCGCGTCGTACCAGATGTATATAAATTTTCTAAGGTAACGCCTATCTACAAATCTGGAGACCCGTCTACCTTCTCAAACTACAGACCAGTATACGTCCTGTGATGTTTTAGCAAAATACTCGAAAAACTCGCTGTCTCAATGGTTATGGATTTCCTAGATTCAAATAATATACTCTCTGACAATCAATATGGATTTCGGCTTAACCACTTTACGTCTCTTTCAGCCTGTTCATTGTACGATGCTCTTGTTACTGCAAAAGAATCCAAAAACCATAGTATTGCCACTTTTTTTAGATATTTCCACAGCATTTGATACAGTAAATAATGATAGTCTCCTATTTAAATTAGATCGTTATGGTTTTCGGGGTGCTTCGAATGACTGGTTTAGAAGCTACTTAGCAGACAGAACGCAGGCTGTAACATTTAATGGAATCTCCTCTGAAACTATGTCCATTTCTTGTGGCGTACCTCAAGGTTCAATTCTTGGACGAATTCTCTTCCTGGTTTAAATTAATGACATCAGTAATGTCTCTGATGTGCTGAAAATCATACTATGTGCTGATGACACGAGTACATTATATTCGCATAAAGACCTTTTACAAACTATCAATATTATGTCTCTGGAACTAGAAAAACTCTATACATGGTTGTGTTATAACCGTTTGTCGCTGAATATTCAGAAAACAAAATATACGTTAATAAAACCTATTGCAAATAAAAGCAACCGCAAAGGTACCTTGCCATTATTAATATCTGGAACACAAATTGAAATGGTAGAGAAATTCAAATTTTTAGGTGTTATTTTTAATAACAAACTGAATTGGATTGACCAAATAAATTATATGTGCAAAAAGTTGTCGAGGAACATTGGAGTAATAAATTACATAAAAACATTAATTAACAAAAACGCTATATATTCTGTACTATTCGTCGATCTTTCCATATTTATCCTACTTTAATATTTTATGGGGAAATACATACGCTACTCACCTACACCAATTGCTCCTACTTCAAAAGAGGGCACTATGAATCATTACTTTATCAAATAACCTAGACCATACACAGCCTTCATTTAAAGAAAAAAAAATTCTACAACTTTATAAGTTGGATGCTTACTCATCTCTTCTCCTCGCCCATACTGTCTTTCATCACCCTAGTCAACGGCCCAAAAATTACCATTGTTATTTTACAAAACAATCATCTCTTCACTACTATAATACTCGATGTCATACAGGCCTATTTACCTAACTAACTTATCACTTTATACTGTTAACATTGCTGGTCCTCGAGAGTGGAACAAATTACCCTACTTGCTCAAAGAAATTCGATCAACCTCCCTCTTCAAATCGACAGAACAACCCTACGGGGCCTTATTACCGCCAATATTTAGTCTGTATAATATGTTAATATGCATGGATTTATTATATTGGTGAATAAACATTCATTCATTCAATTTTTGGCAAAAGAAAGAAAAACTAACGTGGTGAGCGTTATTTTTAATTTTGTGTTTGGATGAAACAAAGTGGTTTTCTGAAAATATGAGGAAAAAATTATGTTCAATCGATACAATTCAATTAGATGGTTATTTATCTATTCTCTATCATTAATCCGAGAAAGCGAGTCTCCATGTTGATGGGCAACCAAAGCATAAGTTGATTTGATGACCTCAGTATTTTATTTCATTTTAAGTAAAATCTGCGTAGAATGAGGAGATATCAGTCGCAACCTTTCTTGAAGTATAAAGAAATTAGACGGCTTTCGCTGGTGATGTACAGCTAGAAATGTTAGTATAGTGATTAGTGCAATTAAACAGCAACATCTCGCGAACCATATGAGATTTTCAAATATTACCAGTATCATACTTTGCAGAATTGAGAGGGCTTTGTAAAAATATTCTCCACCCATGACCATTTTGAGTATACCTTTAATAAACTATTGCCCCTTCCCATAACCCCACATATATGATATTCTAAACGCATGCTAATGATCATAGACCCATGAGACTTTACTGTTATATACTGAAAGCTTACCTAAAATACTTGATGTAGTCACTAGAAGAATTTCCAATTCACCTTACCTCATTCAATTGGAATCCTCTTCACAAATGTTCTGAAAAACATCACAAATTTAGTTAAAATAAAGGTGTACCAAATTCTTTCCAGCACGTAGTGATGAGGGGGTCAACAAATTCGTTGCTTGAAGTTTGGCAGGAGTCAATAGTTTACAGCACCCTTCATCTGATCCCCCCCGCGGCTCAATCCCCTTGGTAATAAATGATCATGAACCTTCCCTAAGTTCAATGTCTTGATTTCTCGTTAAAAGAGCACCAATGGTCTCACAGACGATGTAGACAGATTTCAGCGTACCCCGTTATTGTAACTATCGAAATACAACTGATCGATATGGTTATATATACAATACACGGGGTGACAATCAATATGTGACCGGATGCCATACTCAATAAACTTGGTCTTTCGAGGTTTTACATGACACCTGCATCAAACACGTGGAATTTACTGAATTTTCTACTGTAACTCCGGAACATGAAGAACTTAAAATATGAATCTTGGTTACCCCTTAGTCTATCATATTAGGGTCATAATGGGCCTATTTGTATACTACTAAGTGTAAAGCATCACGGATAGATTTGAAATCGCTCTCCTGGGGGTCATCGGAAATCTGTATTTCCCACGATAGTCACAAACTGTATGGATCCAATCCAATGCAATCTGGTCATTTGACCAAAACTGGTCTTTCATTATGATAGATGTTATTGTTGTACATGTATTTTGAATCTAATTTCGTACTTTACGACAGTGACGCCACTGTTCAGTTATATAGCCACGGACGGATAACGAGAAACGGGGACTGCTTTCCAATCTTCGTTTTCCGCTAACATTCCTGTTCATATTTGTTGAGTGCGTATGGCTCACAATCACGAACCATACATGTATATACATCTGCTTTAGCCAAACATGATGATCAATGTGGGCAAATTGGACAACAGCAAAAGCAGCAAAATTAACAGGTTGGAAAGAATTTGCTGATCGTGTGAGCGTGCAAGATCTATGGCGCTACGTTTCGTAACTTGTGTCTAATTCCGCTTAACCCGGGGCTAGGGGCCGTATGAACCGATGTACTTCTAGATCCTCATGGTACTCATATGAACAGTCACAATCAAAGCGTGACTGAGATACACCTTTTTTTTTTTTAGATGACGACTCTATAACGAATATTATGGATTAAGAATACTGATCAGCGATACGGATTTGATATTTTTGGAACATCATGATGTCTTGCCGGCATCATTGAAAACTGTTGACCGCTTCTCTCTTGCAGGAAACTAGCCTATGTTTATGTATACTATGATTGTCTTTTTGAATTTGGTGTTAATACTGTTATGTGGAAAATGGAATAGGTCTTTGGATTATGGGCGCGGATATTCTCTAATGGACGACGGCTGGATTATGAATGACGGACTAGACGCTTGTAATGCTGATAAGCAGTTGTTTCAGAGTGACGTCCGAAATAACGAAATCAATGACGGAGAATCCATACTATATATATTTGACTATTATTGGAACAATTTTTCTCGCCTGATAGACCCGAAAACACGTGCATCACAGCGGAACACAGTGTCACGATTATGGTTCCACCCTTTGTAATGCAGAGCCTTGGTTCCACCCTTTGTAATGCAGAGCCTTCTATATCGGTCAGTTCCAGGCCGTTATCTCCAAACGGAAATATGGAAAAACCTGGTTACTTACGTCGTGAGCTACATGTCGAATAGATGGATAACCATTGCTTTTCGGTTTAAATGCGATCAAAATTCAAAATGTCGATCTGGTGGCGATAAAATGATCACGTACAGCAAATGGGTTTTCGAAAAGTTATTATATTTGCCACTCAGGACAGAGTAAAATTTTGAACCCTGATGGGCACTGCGGAACGAAATAATAAAATTAATCTTCTGGGTGGATGGTGATGATAAACAACTACATGTACATGTATTAATGATCTTGAAGGGGGGGGGGTTGTCCTTGGGGAATATCCTCTAAGGTAATTGGACGAGAGCTAGTGGAGGGTAAAGATGGAATATGTCCCGAGGACAATTGTTCAGTGCATGGGGGAGGGGGTGATACCCATCGAGTTAAGAGTGGATTTACAGAAACAACAACAAAGTGGGGGGTAGTTCAACATGTTCAGGGTTTTACTATAATCACCCCGGTCCTTTCAACTACAAGAGTATAGCTAGTATAGCTCGAAATATCAAAATAATCCGTAAATTCCACAACAGTTGAGTTGGGAGTTAACCCAGAAACTCTGGCTGTGATAGGTAAATTTAGGGTAAGGGGGCGTGGCATTCCTATCACAGCCGAGATCGCACCTAGGTTAAATTTTAGCGATAAAAATTTGACTGGCGAAGAGCAACTTTTCGCTGACGAAAATAACGAAACGGGAGAGAAAAAATATGCCAATTTGATACAGTTTGACCGACCTGAGCTTCTTTCACCATGTACCATCTCTAATGACTGTTTGGGACTCCAAAAAATTAGTGACGACGAAGAAAACACAATAAACGCTCGATTTCGATGTTTACCGCCATTTCTTCAGATTACAGCTCAACGAGACTTGACCGCGCGTGCGCACTAGTATCGTGACCTTTCTGATCTGACTATGGTGAAATGGACGAGTCACGTGGTCAGAAAGGTCAATCGCGTTGGAAATCTCGTTTCTCAAAGAGACTGAAAATGGCGGCAACTTGACGAGTTAGATGACAAAATTAGAGTTTGGAAGAAGATTTCGTCTAACGGAATGAGTCATTAGTTGATTATCAAAGTTCTGGAGATGCCAAATCATATTATTTATTCGATAAAATGCTTT
This sequence comes from Hanleya hanleyi, assembly GCA_036873755.1. Taxonomy (NCBI): domain Eukaryota; kingdom Metazoa; phylum Mollusca; class Polyplacophora; order Lepidopleurida; family Hanleyidae; genus Hanleya; species Hanleya hanleyi. The sequence goes on from JAVTVY010041119.1 coordinate 25,665, forward strand.
TCGTGCCTTTGTCTCAATTCCCCACGCCGTGTGCAGTTGAAGATCTCGAGCGACTGACGTCTTATTTATTTTTTTCCTTTTCGGTCTGTATATGTGATTCGGGCTAAAGGGTCAGCAACAACAATAATAAAAAAAAAAAAATAGACCCCTTAGCCGATGTTTTCGGGCTAAGTTGGGAGTAAGATTTTGTTGTTGTTGTTTATCTATAAATCCACTCTTTAACTCGATGGGTATTTTTCACTGGTGCTACAAGATAAAATAGCATGGTGCTATATTCCCAAAATGCTGTTTGTTCTCTGCTAAGATTAAACATTCAAATTATACTGTTCAACGACCTGACGTCGTGACGATGACGTGGCGGTCCCGGTTGTTGTTGTTTCAGATAAATAACGAACAGAGAAACATCAGGAAATCAGAATACGTACCTGTATTGTCCGCCTTCGATTCTTCTTCGTCTTTCTGATGCTTCTTCGGTCTGAATAATCATATTCACCAAATTGTAACATCGCCACGACTGTTGTTGAAATTATGTTGTTCTTGTTATTTTGGAAATTTACCGCGTGACTGTTCACTGTCAAAATTTCCGGAATCAGTCCAACTGCGTGCTTAGGCTAAAATAGTTCTTATATTCCATTTGAGGGGAGATTTTATTGAAAGTTATGAATGGGTTGCATTTTTTCGCCTATATACTATAGGTGATTGTTCATTATAACAGAATGTGACTAAGTTATGGCGATAGTATATACGCAGTGAAAGCACACTTCTTTGCTGAACTTGTTTTCAGACTGGTTCCCTTCATTTCTATCTGGGAATGGGGAACCAGGAATGGGCAACTTCAACTCGTAGCGTTCACCACAAGGCACAAGAAACCCATACGTATTTCATACATTCAGTCTGTTTTATTTTCATAGGAAATCTCGCCATGCTTCTCCCATCAAATGACTTCGTGAATGCAAATAATGTCCCATATCAATAATATTTCATTTTTAATATCTTCAAAAAATCCCATACATGTTCCATACCAACAAAATTACTTCCTTGGGCGAGATGTAGATTTTAAAGGGGGAAAACTGAATCAGAAGAGGTCTTGCTTATAAAATCAAAAGTTTCCTCCCCTCCATGGGAAGGATGCTTCATGGGCAAGTGAATTTCTGACAGAGACACGCAAACTTCTGAATTCAATCTCACTCAAAAAACTTATTCTTGGAAAGAAATAGAAACAAATACTGTGACTTTACTGGAATGCAGATGAACAACCGAATTCCGTTTGTATGTAAATCAGCTTTGAACTTGCAAACAAATGCAAATAGAACAAACTAAATACATTTCACTACCAAATGTGAGGTGAAGTCGACAGAAATGTTTATAGCTAGGGGAGATAATCCAATCAGTTATCGCTTGAGAAAATGAAGTTATCCTCCATGATTGGCATGGTATCATGGTATCTGAAGAAACCACTTTATCATCCAGGCAACCTCCTTGGTTAAGTGTGATGCTTTAGCAGAAGAGAATATATATGTTTATCTGATGAATGTATTGAGAAGCGTGAATAATTTTCTGGGGTTTGTGAACCCACATGCGTCAAATACAGGTGAACAGTTGTCAGTCTATGTTCATTCGTGCTTTCCGAATCAGTATATATCGTGAGTCTATTAGCACTCCCAAGCATAAAATAAAAATTGATATAAACGCAGACTAGTTTCGTGCAACGATTATTGGCTTATAATCCTTTCTTGTTCCTACGAAGTAGGCTACAGATCGCAAATTGTCCGGTAATGAGTGAGTCCATCCGAATCCTTTCGTCGGCAAAATAAGGAGAACCGTTGACATTAGCACCTTGATTTTTGGCATGAGCGTGCATTAGGGCATTGTTACCATCAAGTTCTGATCTGAAATAATTCTGATTAAAATTAGATTTATAATTAACACTTCAATATATTGCTATATATATATGTAAGGTTTAGCCTGTAACATGTATCCTCTTTCACATCCAATCATTTCATCATTGCCAAGAAAACTGTGGTCTGTTTTGCTCCAGCGTTTTATCGCCAATGAGTATCAGTTACTGTCCGTCTAAAAATACCCTGTCATTGAAATAGTCCACTATGCCACATGGCCCTATTACAGAAGATGTAGAGACGCTATTTATTCGTCTTTACCGGCTATGCTCAGGAGAATCACATAGAATCATTATTATCTTGTGCATAGAAGGTGTAGGGTCTTGAGTTGAATTACCGTAAACTACATAAATGCTACCTTTCTACTATAGTACTATATATAAAAATTTGTTGTATTGTTGGGAAAATAATGTGATTCAAAAAGTTGTTTTTGATCCTGTACAAGGGCACTGAAAACCATTAAAGAGATGTAAATGTATTTTCACACGTAAAGCTTGAAATCTACTAAACCTATATTATTCAATCTGTTTCCTTTAATTAAGAAATTGTAAAATTAAATCGGCGATCGTTATTTATTTTGGAATGAAGGCGCATTAAGAGACTGTTACCAACAAGTTTTGAGCTGACCTATTTTTGATGAAAATTTCTGGTGATTTTTGATGAAAAACACTGGCGATTCTGACTTGGGCGGTGCCCATCTTAATATGAGCAGGATTTCAACTGGGGGTGGGGATTTCCAAGAGTTCAGTTCGTGTTCGAGTCCTAATGCCTACTGTACTTCGTAGGTCCTGTGACGTTAGTCACACTGCTCATGTGTGATAGCATGAGGAGATATGTTACAAATTCATATTTCGAGTCCTGTCCACTGAAGATGCTAATAAAACAAATAGCTCATGTTCATTTTTCGAATTAAAACGGAAATCTAAACACATTTTGTCACTGCATGTGCCTGTGGGTTTCAGCAATACTAACACTAACACATATGTTGTTAAAAGGAAGTTGGCCTCATATTGGTATGTTGGCTTCCTCTTTTGAATAGTTTATACTTGAACAAAACAACACATCAGAAAAACACCAGAAATTCAAGTAAAACTGTCATATACACAAGACATTAATTTGAACGTATACCTCTACAAAGGTACATAATGATCAGTCGCGATTAATGTGTGGAAATGGAGAAAAGCGCGACAGAGATGCAATATGCTCTAGAATACAACCTAGAAATTATTTGACTCACCATAGATTCTCATATTTTACGGTTCTAATTTGAGCGTGGATTTTCAACCTCAGCCGTTTACTTTTTGACATAAGGATGGCGATTGTTCATTCTATCACAACAAATAATTTGTTCAGTATCGCGTTGCTGTTGTTCGATGTATTTATCGGTTGAAGGCACACAGCGGAACGGTCGCATTGATACATGTAGCTAACCATGGAAATTACATATTCTTCACGGCATTATGGGTAGTAAAACAGTCATGCAATGAATTATTTTGTCTGGTCTCTTGACTACGAGAAACAGTGCAATAACAAACTGTTCCATGCAGCATGTAACCTTTCTTGACTAGGATCGCCGATAACGTTAATTCCTTTGGTTTCTCGAATCAATTAAAAATGTCGCGTTATATGCCCTTCATCTCGGTTCATCCTTGCCTTGACAGTGTGTAAAATAGATGGGATTCCCTGTGTATTGAGCATTTAATGAACAGGATAGTTCACTTAAATATAAAATATATCAATGACATATATAATATATTGTACGGATTGGAAGAAGAATTAATATTAGCAAGTTGTACTGATTCCATGATATTCCTACGAAGTAGGCTACAGATCGCAAATTGTCCGGTAATGAGTGAGTGAGTGAGTGAGTCCATCCGAATCCTTTCGTCGGCAAAATAAGGAGAACCGTTAACATTAGAACCTTGATTTTTGGCATGAACGTGCATTAGGGCATTGTTACCAGCAAGTTCTGAGCTGATCGAATTCTGATGAAAATTTAATTTATAATTAATTTTTTATTATTTATTGATGACTCGAGTGCACTGTCATGCCCATCGGGAACCCTTGACTGTACGCTTCACTGTGACTTTTAAGCGCCTGGGACTAACTTCGGCCGCCCAGCACTAAAGCAAAAAAAAAAAAAAAATTATGCGCCCAGCACTCGAAAATATCAGTAACTTTAATGGTACTTGCCAAAATATGTCGGCATTATACGTTTCCAGGTAGCTCCGCCATGTTTTCCCTAATAGTCCACGCCACGCTTCCCGAGCTGTATATGCCACGATGCATGAAGGAAGCAAATCATTTTATCGGAGAATGGAGGTTGTTATTTCGTCTGCTGCGAAGTTTTACCGAGCCACGAGTATCACTTTACATGTACATGTATTTTATAAATCATTGTCAGAAGCGCCAAGCAACTTTGAAAAACTTCTTCTCACAGAAGCGTCAGGGTATTTGTTGGCTTTCGGTGGTCGTTGTTGTTGTTCTAAGACGTCAGCTTCCAAAATATATTTTAATTATATCTATATTAAAAGCACACATGCATGTGTGCGCTCGCTCGTACGTCGTAATCAGTCTATTAGATCTACATGTACTATGAGATATCTATAATATGGCTAGTTGAACAGTACACTTGAATCTAGTATTAAACTGGAGATTCTGGAGTAATCTATTTTTAGCCTCACTGTAATGTTGACACACATTCCGATGGTATCCGCTTTCACTCATTTGCTGGTCTTGGAATTCCGTTGAAGGCATATTATACTGCACGTTTTATATATCCAGCCTATACAACATTGCATAATTTCTTCAGTTCAGTCATTAGTTAAAAAATGTTTTACCTCAAAAAGAAATAAAAAATTACTGGATTTTATGAGAGAAATTACTAAATTTAAACACAACAATGACCCTATTATCTGTTATTACTGAAGAGATCAATAATAAGATCATCGTTGTGTTTTAAATTCAGTAACCTATAACCAGTTGTTTATTTTTTCGTGTGTGCTTTATTGTTCATTGATTATTACTATGTACTCTCTTCAGATGAGGTACCTTGAAGTTGAATGCCAAATAAATATATCCATGGAGAATGGCTCTCTTTTGATTCTTGCATTCTAACAAATCTCTGATCTTGACCGTTCTCACTTCAAATTTGTGTTTCTTTTCCAGTTTCCGGTCTTATTTTGGGACTTGAAACATTTACTTCTCAACTGCTCTGACAGAGCACCATTCCCTACGCTAATTTGAAAAAAATCTCCTAATGCAGAGAAGAGGGTGCGGGGGGGAGGGGGTGCCCCGCTCTCTCAGACTCTCCTCCCAACACCTCGTGCTGTACTGCTGGGCTGATCAGTGCCCATGGTAATAGAAACTGAGGGCGATAATAGTTGCTATGCTAACGACTCACCAGCGATGACATCTGGAAAAGTTAATAGTTCCCACTGTCAATTTAGAGATGCTATATAAATTCTCTCATGGTAGCACACAGGGCCCCCAAGTCATCTCTCGAGTACACACTTAAATAGACAGTGGGAATTATAATATGTAATGTTTAGGAACTTTTACTCCTTTCTGGTATTCGCAAACGGAAATATATAGCTTGCTTGTGCACTGCATGGTCTTTCTGTGAGATTCTCCTGCTAATAGATGGTGGTATTTCGGAAAAGCAGTTTCATTTCACAGGAGATTAGGTGATGTCAATGTTAACGGTTGGATTACTTTACAGGCACTATCTTTCAGGATGTCCGAATAAACGCTGCCTGAATCTCATCACACTGCTGAGGCCATCTTACGTTTAGATACTTTCTTATTAAATTGATGAAACCGTTCAAGTGAATGGCAGTTTTATTTCTTGGGAGGGTCTATGCTGCCTTTGCTACCTGTTGTGCCTCTGTACCTGCCAAGTCAATTTCTGAGGCCAGGGATCCATCAAAGCTCTATGTGGTTCCCTAGTCCACTCAGCGCTACTCTTGTTCATGCGAAGTAGGCTCTCATTTGCAAATTGTCCGTTAATGAGTGAGTGAGTGAGTCAGTCCATCCGAATCCTTTCGTCGGCAAAACAAGGAGAACCGTTGACATGAGAACCTTGATTTTTAGCATGAAGGTGCATCAGGGGACTGTTACCAGCAAGTTCTGAGCTGACCTACTTTTAATGAAAATTTCTGGTGATTTTTGATGAACATGACTGGTGATTCTGACTTGGGTTGTGCCCATCTTAATATAGGCAGGATTTCAACTTGGGGGGGTCCAAGAGTTCAGTGCACGTCGGAGTCCTAACGCCTACCCTACTTCGTAGGTCCTGTGACGTTAGTCACACTGCCATGTTTAATAAATACGATTCAATTTCATAATATAGATAAGCCTTGCGTCATTTGTTTTTGCGAGCCAGCATATATGACGCGCAGTGATAACCTGTTGCTATTATCAGGATAAAAAGATTAGTTTCAAGCGTTTCAAACTGTATATGGATAATATATCTTTTTGTCCATTATCCACGGTATGGTAAATGATTATTAAACGTAAACGACGGAAATTTCTCTCATGACTGGTGATTTTGGCGTGAAAAAATAATAGCAATGAACCGGTGCGAAGACTGAGAATGTCCGGTGACTACGAGTGTCCGGGTCCTATCTCCCAAACCACCTAGAACATTTTTCTCCACATTGGGGGCAAGTGCCCGTCCTTGGTTGCAATAGATAAGGATATGGAAAGGGGCACTAATCACCAGGACATTCTTATCCATCACACCGGTTTATTGATCCACGGGTACCTCTTGTAACACGAAAAACATACGCTATACCAGTAGACTAAGTGGGCTTTATTGTATTGACATTATTGAGTCTACATTTTGATGCGGTTTTACATGGCGTTCGGGGATAGTAATAATTCCATGTTCACGGTTACGACCAAGTCGTCTTGTCCTCAACCCTTATTAATCATAATGTAGGAGAAAGAGAGAGAGAGATCAGCAATATTTCAGCTAAAAAGCGACATTATAATGTATTTCTTTGTAGAAGGTACACAGCAGAGCGGCTGCATCAAATTCTTACTCGAGCGTGGAATTTCAACTGTAGCCTTTGTCTTTCATCGCATCGTCGAATGTTTTTCCCCTCCGAAGTCATGTTCATGATTTCAACTTCCGTAGATTTATTCTGACAAAGAAACACTTGAATCAGTCAGCATGGCAGACAAAAGCATTTACCTCACCGTCCAAATTACCACAGTTGCCTGGAGTGTATGGCTGTAAAATTGTTTTAAAATAAATCCTGGATGTTGCTCCGCTGGAAAAATGTTACATATGAGTTTATTAAAAACAAATCTGGCACTACCCTTACATAAAGTAAATTGCTACTGGAGAGATGAACAGTTAATTTTGACTGCAAATCATTTCCACTGTCTGAATGGTGTTCATCCAATGGATAGATGAGTCTGAATTCAGTCCAAGATAGAAGAGATAAATGTCGATTTTATTGTACCCTATACAAAAATGTGTTACAAACCCCGACATAGCTATATTATGTTTTGCTGTGAAAATACAGGTTATGTTTTTAAAAGTGTTCTTCATTTCATCGGGAATAATGGTGCTGTTTGTATAGAGACGGCAACGGCTGTGGAGAGACACACATATTTAGCTTTTGGAAGTAGATATACTTCCCGTGTTTGTGCCTATCAAACGCAACAATCACAGTCACTTTCTGCTTGGCATGTGAGTCTGTATGTTACATGTACACGATATGTAGAGACAGAATTGCTTATTGAATCTTCGATTGGCGAGTGTTTATAGCGATATAGTTTACCCCATTTCCTTGTCTGAACGACATCTGATACTTTGCAATAGGCTTGCAAAATGTGTTGACTGGGTAGAAACAGTGGACCTGCTTTTTTGGAGTTTTGGCGGGTGTGGACTGTAGTATTACGGTCAAGTGTCGAAATATGGGGTCTCTATATATAACCCCATGCTTTATATAAAAATACATTTATATAAAGCGTGGGGTTATACATAGAGACCCCATATTTCGACACTTCACCGTAATACCACCATTCACATGCAGTGATCATGTCAATACACCAAAGCCCACTTAGTCTACAGGTATAGCGTATGTTTCGTGTGACATGCAGTACCCGTAGATCAATAAACTGGTTGATCGTTATTATCTTTGCACGCTAAAAGCACCATTATAGGAACAATGTTCGTCGTTTACTGATCATTTATCACAGCGACAGTGCATGACGGTCAACAGGATATCTTATCCATTTACAGTTTGAGACTCTTGAAATCAGTATCTATTTATCCTGATAATAGAATCAATTTATCACCGCCCATCATGTATGCCGGCTTGGGGAAACAAATGTCTCATGGCCTATAACTATATTACATAGGAACTTGAATGGCACTTATGAAATGTTATGAAATGAGTACGACTTGTCATTATTACGTGTACCTCTTCTATCAATTCATACAATATGTTACACATACCGTCGATATATTTTATATGGAGTGAACTATCCTCTTCATTAAATGGTCAATACACAAATGTTAATTAAACGCAACATCAAAAGGGTGGTTAAAACGATGCCAGAGTACTGAAAAGAACTCATATGAGCCAACAGACAAATATACTAACGGCATATTTCCAATATGTTTGTATCCCAGTCACGCTGGTATCGTGGATGTTCACGTGAACATCTTGAATGACATGGCCACAAGGCCCCTGCCACCGGCTTGAACGGTATTAGATACAAATGTTTTAGAGTGATGATGTTGTTCCAATCTATATTGCACATCTTCAAGGTAAGGATGAATCGAGATGCAGTGCATATATCGCAACATTAAATTTTATTGATTTTAGAAACGAAAGATATTAAGGTTATCGGCGATCATAGCCAACAAAGGCTACATTACGCCTGTTCATAACAAAGTTTCTCTTAGTGAAGAGCTAAGACAAACACATGGAATACACAAGGCAACGGTTTACTCTCCGGCTTTCTATATAATACCACACAAATCGTAATCTCCATGCGATAAACACAGTCTGTCGCTGTATATTTTGTTGAAGATGCAGACTAGCATGCTTTCAGAAGGAAGCATTTAATTGCATGATTGTTGTGTTTTGCTACTCACAATCTCAAGAAGCCAATACTTTCCACGGTTAGCTATCAATTCAACCGTTCGAGATCCTTTATTATTCTAAAAGAATGGCTAATCTTAAAAGTCCTGGCTAACCATAATATCTGGAGAGGTGAGGAGGCCCTGTTATGACATGTAACCCCCTCTTCACTCTTACAAATTGTCTGCAGGTCAGTTCATCAGCATATGCTGGATTGGATCATCACAGTCCCCATAAGGCCCTTCTGTCTGCCTGGCATCTTTATAGCCACGATCATCATTGTTGTCTGAACTGTCCATTCGATGGTTGGAAACGTAGCCTATCTGGTTAAACATGGGTTTATTTGTTAAGAAAATTGTCAACTTTTGAGATATTTCAGTTGGTGAACTGTCTGGAATGCCGTACGTGCCATGTCAGTATATGCATATGCAATTCGGATTCTTGGCACAATTTTGGAAAAGCTCGCAAAACTATCCAAATAACAGCGGAATTAGCTTTGAGGCATTTGAGCTATCGTTGCAGGAATGGCTGCTGACATCAGTGAAAATTGGATACTCTATAACATTTTCTTCGAATGTGGAACCGACAAGGTTTTGGCTACGCCACCAATTTTGAGATGATTTCATGAACTGATCAATCTTTTTTAACGAGATTTTTTCCTCTGGATGTCTGCAAAATTAGTAACTGGCCAACTCATATCTATTGTGAAATATTATTCAACGATCCTCGGACAATGACATACCATTTTGTTTTGATAATAATGATCCATATTCATGTCCGGTTTCTTCGATAAATACTTGATATTTCTTAAAACGATATCATGTTGTTCAGTGGACTAAATAAGTAACTTCCTGATCACTGCTAATATTGCCTGTCAATTATAACGAGAAGGTAATAGAGAGAACTGGAACAAATACAATTTCATTCATATCCTACTATTCTTCGATCGAAGGGCGATTTTACTTAATGCATCTTTGACATTCTTGACCGCTGATTACTAAGAGGAAGTGATTTGCCTACTTATCGGCACATTTTAGGATGGACCACCATGTTGAGGTGTTTATGCCAGAGTTTCCTTTTAACACCTGTTTATATACTTATTCTCAGCAAATTACCCAAACACGCTTACTTGCAAGCTGGCGTGTGGCCAGCTCACGTGGTTTTGCTTCCTTCCAAACCCACATGTTCCAATCTAGACTGGCATTAAAATGATTAATTATCAAATGGCACAACCAGGTTTCTTCTAATCTTCTTTAAATCATTCCTTAATATATTCACAATTTGACGTCTTTCTTAGCATAGCCGTCCGTAGATAAAATATGGGTTGTCATGCAATAACCGCAATCGGTCACCGGATATGAACAAATGTAGGTTTTCTCAAATACATTAACGAAGGAATAACCTTCGATGTACAAACTTAATTGCGAAAAGCAATATCTTTGCCAGCTGTCTTAATTAATAGAATGATTGTTTGAATTTATCTACTATTGTTTTTTTTTAAATAACTTCTGAAATGAACAAGGAATATATGTAACCTATATTATAATGTTATTCAAGATCTGTATATATGTACGCATCGATTTGCTGAACGAGAGGATAGTTGATGTGCGTGATTTGTGAATTGCTCTACAAATACTATACTGCAAACAATCGAAACTATGTTTTCTGCGGTCCAAGCAGTTAGCTAAACTACCATCACTTCTATATAGTTATGAAATATATGGGCACAAGCATACAGCTTTACATATGATTATACCGTAATAAACATCAAAATATACCCACTAAGTTTCTTGTTTACGTATGCGAGTGAAATCAAATAGCTTTGATGATTGAAGTAAACTGAATGGACTTCTCAAGAAAGTCGTAATAATTTTGTATCGTATATCCTCGTTGTAAGATTAGATTTTGCGCTATATATAGTCACATAAAAACTGTTTATCTGTCGAAAAGTTTATTGAACCTGAAAGCCTGAAATCTGGCATGTTTATTTTATAATGAGATATAGTCCAAAGCAACGTCTAATCTTTCTAGAAATGTCCGGTGACTGAGATAGTCATCTAGCAGATTAATATGTTCATTAGAACATTCTATTTCTTTCAGTCACACCAATATCGTGACGTCACTTTTCTGATACGACACAACAATGTACTACACTACGAACATTGAATTGATTTGAGGAAAACGAAAGCAAATGATCTTGTCGGCATCAATGAAAACTATTGAACGCTTTTATCTTTGAAGTAACATCAATTTCAATTTCGACATCGTTAACTATCCTTTCTGAACAGTAATATTCCAGTGGGACCTGCATATGGCGTACACATATCTCGCCTAGTAGCATTTGCTAAATCGTGTGTTAAATGTGACGATTTAATCAACGTCACAAAACATTATTGCAGAAACTTATGAAACAGGGTTATACCATCAAGCGCTCCACTCAAAGTTTCCCAAAGTTGACGATAGATATCGCATGCTGGTAACAAAATAGGAATTTTGGGTGCAAGATCGAAGACGTAACGTTTCGTAAGTTGTGTCTAATCCCGTTTAACCCGGGGCTAGGGACCGTATGAACCCACGTATTTCAAGATCCTCATGGTGTGCATATGAATACAACCAAAGCGTGACCGTGATACATCCTACTCTAAGAAAATCGTATGGATTAAGATCAGCGATACGGATTTGATATTGTTGAAACATCACGATGTCTTGCCAGCATCATTGAAAACTGTTGGTCGCTTCTGTCTTGTTGGAAACTAACTTGTTTTTACGTATACTATGATTTATTTTTCGAAGTTGGTGCTAATGCTGTTATACGAATTAGGTCTTTGAATTATGGACGTGGGAATTCTTTAATGGACGACGACTGAATACTGAATGCCGGACTAGACGCTTATATTGTAATAGACAGGAAATCTCTCTGTTTTTTCAGACATGAACATGCAGTGCAATGCAATGCTAAATTTCTGGTACAATCATTCGATGATATCGTCCAGTGAAAACAATCGAAACACGCCAAGATCAGATATCCAGTGCTGTATTTAATTATTCCAAGCTCACGGAACCGCCTTGTATTTCTTACCACGCATTAGTAAGTTATATTTGTAATTCCTTTAAAACTTTCAAAGAGTTTGACTGGAAGGAGTAAACGTCCGGTGCCTATACGTGTGAGTGTGAGTCGCAGACGTTCGTCTATGAACCATGTAGACATATAATGACTGGTACCCTTGATACAGTGGGAACTATGGACCTTAGAATACTCCCAATGAAGGGATCAAAATATAGAGAGCCGAAGAATATGAATCTCATGAGCGAGCAAAAAGATACTCCTTAGCCAACTTAAAAAGTACGCTGTTGAATGGTCGAAACGAGAAAAAGTGTACAGTACTCGCTGATTGTTTGAATATTGACAAGGCAAAGTGGTCGACACTCTCCACCACATCAACAGAAGTATCATTCTTCAAGCAAAACAAACATCGAGAGACACAATGGTACAAGAAGTTTTTGCAGACCTCCAGAGTAAATTCGTTATTCTTCCAGCAGATAAGGCCCAAAATCATATAATATTTATATGTAAATATTACTATTGCTAGCTGCTGGTTAAGGAGGCAAGTTTTATTCTTCCACCTACTACTGCGTCTACTTACTCTTCCACTGTAATTACCGTGGAAAATATATTCAACAAACACAACCAGTTTCTCAAGGAAATGAGTTCACCCTACTTACCACGATTGCGCATACGGGTATACCAAAAATATGCTGGGTCCAAAAATGCATACAAATCTATAAAATCTAGATTTATAGCTGGTTCCAGGAGTTGCACAACTGAACTTTTGTATACTTGGTTAACAAGAGTAGGCAGACCAATATTTGTGGGAGATTTAGTGTACTGCCATATCAAGAAATTCAGAAGTCGAATGAGGTTACCTAAAACTCAAAATGTCTTACAGAAAACTAGATGGTAAAGGACACATACCGTATATAGCCACGTATCTACTTGGGATTTCTCAACTCTCTATACTACTACTATTCTTCATCAGGACCAGTAATAATATTGGTGTTCAATGTTCAATTTATGGTAATGGAAGAATCATCAAGGCTTTCTTCAGTTCTACTACACATTAAAGATATCATTCTGGGGATGTTTATTTATTTATAGAATTGCTTGAATATCTCATTAACAATATTCATATGAAATATCCCAATGAGTAAAAATTGGGCACAGATTTAGTCTGGCCTATATAGCTGTTCTCATATGAAAACGCCTGTCTTTTTTTTTCGAATTTGGTGCTCATGCTTGGTCTTTGGATTATGGACGCGGATATTCTTTTTGGGCGACGGCTGAGTAACGAATGACGGACCAGTTCAGTTCCTTTATTTGATTTACAAATAAATCTTCTCTCAAACTATATATGTTTAGGTAAAATATTAATCTCTAATATTAACATTGGTTTCCCCACATTGTGAGTGGTTTAGAAGATGTGAAGATTTAGGCCCATACTCGTCCAGTTCACTATGAAATATCTTCCATACAAAGATTCTAGTATGCCAAATAGCTGTATGTTATGGTTGAAACAATTTTCTTTCAGCTACATATGAATCCTCAAATACATAGTTGACTACTAAATCGGCTTCTCTCTTGCAGGAAACTAGCCTATGTTTATGTATACTATGATTGTCTTTTTAAATTTGGTGCTAATATGGAATATGGAATAGGCCTTTGGATTATGGATCGGATATTCTTTAATGGACGATGGCTGATTTATGAATGACGAATTGGACGTTTTTAATATGACTTGAAACGTGGAGGTCACTGAAAGCAATTAGTTCGAGACGAACAAATACCATTGTTTGATCATTGAAATGCATTTTTATCAGTGTGACCATCTCTCTTTGTGTCTTTCACGAGTTATTTCTAGATTTTTTTACGTTCGCAAAAATGTATTTTTCACTTTGTTCAGCATATATGTCATACAGTTTAGTATTTAATAATTTTAATATTTACTATACATGTCATACAGTTTAATATTACGAATTTTAGCCAATAAAAGATGATAGCAGTCACCAAAAAAGCTGATCGATATAAACATCGCTTGATAAAATGTGATTTACACCAATCATCATTTTCTATCAGGGCCTTTAAAATGATGGACATAACCTTGTAAAGGTGCTGACCTAATCCACACTCATTTGTCTTTTGGGGCAATTATCTCTTTCCTGGAATTCTTATATGCAGATTACTTATTTGTTGTAATAGCATCTCGAGAAATTTAGGAAGTTAAAGGTGGACCTAATACTTGATATGAATCATGTCGAAACTATCCATCATATCAGCTGCCTGATGGTCGACAATCATCGTCCACAAACAATTCTCTTATGCATATTAGGGCAAACTTTGTGAAACGTGTAGCATGAAATCATTATCGGCATAACAAACGTATAGCGGTCAACATACCACCATTGCCGAAATTTGCCGTACTAGTATCGGGCGGGATGACCCTATCTTTGGCGGGTTTATCTCGAAAAAAATGGCGGGGAATGCATGCTGATTTTTTTTTATATGTTTGAACGGAAAGTCCTGGCTACCTGGTGTGATGGGTCATTTGTGTTGGCGAATATTAGGGAATATAGTTCTCTCAAAATTTGCTCAGTCAATTTACTACATATTAAGTCAGGCGATCTTTTAGTGTTTTTAACCTATGTAGTCCTTTAACGGCCAATTTGAAGAAACTTCTATGCCGTATGGCGCTCTGCAATAAGATCAAGGACTAGTTGACCCGTGTTCAGAGTAATGTAACTGGGTGGTCGTGATAGAACTGAACAGTTGCTGAAATGAACAATAAATTCCTACTGGCTCACTCACTCTTTGTCGAAGATCCTCTCTGACAAATGAATCCCCTATGACCATAAAACTACCAGAGAAATTGTTGTTTACATCAAACCTGATAAGGGCATAATAACTAATGTCTATATATTAAAGACCTTTTCGTAGCGAACTGGCATTCTTTTTCCCATTTTTGGCATGTATAAGAGACCATAGTAAACAGTCCAGAGTAAGAGGCTCAGAAGTTTCACTGGACGATCAGTCTCCGTTGTATGCTTTAACCAGGCACGGAGGGGGGACACTTTACCCTGAATCGTGTCCTTGACTGAATTGTCCCCAAGCTTTACTATGGACAGATGAACCTTTACATCGCCGTAAGCTCAATCACATCTCATGGTTTCGTCAGGAGGTCTGTTAAACTGACAAAAGAGAACCCCGAGGCTCGGGGACGTCCGAAAACCATATAATGTAACATCTACATGATGTCCACATGAACAGACACAATATAAGCGAGACTGTGATAACTGATACGCGACTTGGACATCCACTCGTACTGACGAATACTGTGCGCATTTGATAATGAACATCATGTTGTCACCATTAAAACCGTTGCCCGCTTTTCTTTCTTAACAGGTTGTGTTTATATATTCATGGAATCTGTGGGGGTTTTGGTGACAGATGGCTCTCTTGTGAGTCATTGTGAGATTTGATGACCATTATAATATTATTCAATTTATTCATCATGACATTAAATCATCCTGGAAACATCGGGAAGCTATGCGAACTTTGGGTTTGTTGTTCTTAATTTATACTACTTCTTGCTCATCTATCCAGCAAGAGTATATGTGCTTTACCAATAAATAAAATCACCTGTCACCTGTCATCGAATCTCACATTAATATATTTTATTCACCTTTTAAATTATGTCATCAGTATACATAAAATAAGAGCTATGCCATTATTCAGTATATTAGAGGGGAAGTAAATCTACACAATCTAGACTCAGATCTCTAAACTTCCTCTTTTTTTAGTGGAATGTGATTGGTTTGGAACGCTTGTAATGCACTGGCGACTTGGTGCCCACCTCTGAGGGCTCGGGTTCGTGTACCTCAGGGAACTAGCCCATCCAGCACTGGTATCTTTACTTTACCAAGAAAACGTTATCCTAGAAATAATTGGATAGAAATTTTACACACTTTCAAAATGATATTAGTTTATGAATTATTAAATGTCAAGATCCATGTTCAGCAGTACAAAACTGTCTGTTGTTTAGTTTTGCAGGAATAAAAAAACGTCTAATAGTCTGTTGGGACATTTGTTGTATCTCATCAACGTTTTCAGCAGACTATTCATTAATTATCCCCAAATATATTGGTGTGAAAATGTATTTTCTCTCTGTGGGGTCTTATTTCCCCCTGTGTGTGGTTTGGAGAATTGAGTAGCTAGAGGGCTGTTTGTTTCCAAATTAATCACCTTCGTCTATATCTTAAACCAAGTTGATAAGCAATTTTTAATCCAGCAAATCCTGGATTTATTCACTAATAAATATATGTCTAAGTTACATTTGAAATGTTCAAGTCAATAATGAAGAGAGGTGTGCATAAGTGTCTCAATTCAATATTTGAATACGGTCACTATGACTCGGCATAAATGATAAGTAAAATTGTACAGCCAACAAGTGCGTGTTATGTCTTCAAAATACTCTCGCCACATTAACAGGCTATAATTTTGCAGAAAGAATTCCCCACGAAAGCGTTTGGACAAGAGTAAGCATCACTTGTGATTTATTGCGATTTTAACGCAGCAATTTCGCAGCAAGTGTCTTCAACACAAGTCGCCAATTTCTAGAGTTTCCCAACGTAAAGCCTCTTGACATTTGAGGAGATACACCATCATACTGTTCTGACCTTTGTGTAAAAGTTGCGCCCCCTTGGAATGTGAGTGTACTCTAGTCAGTCCTGATAATATATTGTAGCGGGTGTTGTTGACGGTCATAAGCAGCTGCATCTGTCCCAAACTGGCCCCTATACTTCTAAGTTTCTCTGTGTTCACCAGCCCATCCGTTGCAGCGTTGGACTCATTACACACCAACAGTTTTAGAGAGGTTTTTCAGTCCACTTCTTCAACCTTCACGAGCCTCTCACAGCTGCGCATGGGAACTGGAGACTATATCTTAGCGTAGCACCTCCCCTTTTCGTTGCGTACTCAGCAGCATATGTTCCCTGGCGTGCATGTGCCCATGATTGTCGGCCGACAGTTCTTCATTTACTGGCCAGTGGCCTTCAGTTCATTTCCTAGTTAGACAGAGAAGGAAGTTAAACGATCTATACATGTTTCTTGGAGTGTCAACGTTGCAGTTGGAGACAACGTGCCACACGGTCTAACGATACAACGAAAACATCAACAGCAGCACGCGGGGTCTGCCATAATCGTTCTTCAAACTCACAGATTTCTGGCCGTAATTGTTCTTGACAACGGACGAAAGGGCCATAGTGGTTGGTCCGTAGCAGATAATTTGTTTGATGAAAGACAAATGATAGCTCTGCGATAAGAGACTAATTTTACAGCCATTGGCACAGAAGGATTTTCAATTATTCAGTGTTTCTGAGTGTTATTGTGGGACCATGGCCATGGATCACCATAGTATGTATGGGATGAGCCCTAGATCCTACTCCTGTGCTCTCGACCACTATGGGTCGGGCGGCTCTGTCAATTTTGGATTACCCCAGGGGTTTCAACGCCCATCTCCTCTTGGAACAATGTTCGGTTCAAGTGCTTGCAGTTCCGGAACGCCAAACTTTAGTTGTTCACAACAGTCCTACAACTGGGCTCTATCGTCAATGTCACAGTCTGCAGCGTCATCCTTATACGGGAATTCCTCGTGCGAGTGGGGCTCTCGGGCCGCGTTATATTCGGGTTTGTCACATGGGTACTTCAAAGAAAACGACGTACCTGGCAATTCCTTGTCACAAACTGTGGGTAAATGTGCAGTGGCCTGTGGTTCCTCCCCGTACAGTGCCGTATTCGGGTCATCCTCCAAAGATATGTACGGTGACGACGCCCTTTCAAATTGCATCAAATCAAAAGGTAAACAATATATGTAATTAATATAAATTTGTCAGTTTCTTCGTCCATAACCGTTGACCATTTCAAAGGTTGACCAATACAAGCAAGAATTTTGTTCTAACCCTCAACCCAGCACCATAATCCCCATACGTTTAAATTTAGAATCAACATGTAGATATTTCAACAGCGTCAAAGTGAGGATGATATATTTTACCTAGCATAATATTTTTGTGGATACATTCATCTTAAATTAGTATAATTATTATTATAAGATGGACAAGTATGTGAAATCTGCATGTAATCGGCGCGGTAATCGGATAACGATTGCTCACCTGTCATCGAATCTCACAACTGACAGCTGACTCAATTGGTCGAACAAATTTATAACACCGGTATGCTACACATGTATGAACTGATTTAAATTACCGAATTTTGCTGTAAAATTTTGGGCGTCTATACCAAAATTTATTCTGTTGTCCTGAGCCTGGAACCCAACACTATTACTCAAACTATGTACCGTAACTTTGTATTAGAAATCAAGTGAAAATCATTATTATAAATTCCGGATCTCCTCAGGACCAATTAATATAGTTCTGTGGGGAGCTGGATATTTGGGTCGTTTCGGCATATAGATTATTAAAGTTACGGAGACAATACAATTAATTATAGTTGAATCAAAATTCTACAGTATATCTGAATGGATGGTTACGTTTTTATTCCATTTTCGCAAGAAAAGAAAAGGAGCTCATATAGGAATGGTATATACCTGAACAGGAATGCAATAATTATAATGTAATTGATAAGTAGTTAAGCTTGCTGGGCTTCAAGATTTCCAAGATTGATAAAGACACATGTGTTGGTCTATAGTCAGAGAGTTCAGATTTTACCCTTTATCACCTTTGCTGGTATTTCGTTGGACACATTCATTAATAAATACATTCAATTTTATTTGCATACCAAAATATCATAAGTTTATAAACAGAACAATATAAAGATGGGGCTACATTATTTGCGTGCATTGAAGAAAACATGTTACAAGAATACCAGAGAATCCAGCATTTTTTAATATATAATGCAGAAAGTTGAACACTAATTTGTGTTATCTTGAAATAAATAAAGCAATTAGAGTAATGATTATACCGAATCGTGAATATGATTGAGAATTTGAAGATGATAGATTATTATTGCAGCTATTTCATTTCAGATAATCTTCCAAATTTTAAGCCATACTTTTTGTAGCATGTGAAGATCGATGACAAACGAAATATCGATTAGGTTCAGAACTATATGTATATTAAAAGTGTGTGGGAGGCCAAATGTCCATTAATTCTCAATATCTATTTTCGATTCGTAAACTGGGTTTTCAAATTGTTAACTATGATATATCGACTGATATTGTAGGGTTTATCCGTCTATATCCTGATTCAAGGTTTATAACTTGATTATCACATTTGATTAACAGATTTAGACTATTAAAATGAAAAATATCTCTCGATAATAGAGATAAAACATTCATTCCTATGTAAGTTCCTACTATTTTCTGTGTTATAAACTGAAACCCTACTTTTCATTTGATAATATGGTTTTCAATTTGATATTATGGTTTTCGATTCGCAAACCCTGAGTTTTCTATTTGTTGGACACTGGGCTCAAGACAAGGGAAAAACGCGCGGAGAAAATGACAGGTCCGGAAAGTCTGATACCGCAGTTTGAGCTAAAAGTTGATAATCACCTTTCAAGTCGATATCTCTGTTTTCGATCGTAAACCATAGGTTTTCTAATGGTTGGACACTAGGCTCACCCAAAGTATAATATCGAGAGAAAACATAGTTTTCGAATTTAAAATGCATGTGATAATCAAAATAAATTTTGAAAACTGAGTGATCGGTCGAAAACCCAGGATTTACGGTCGAAAGCCCTGGGTTTTCGATTCGAAAATAGATATTTCTGAATTAGTGTTGATACAATTTTCAGCTGCATAATGGTACGTTCCGCCAGACTGTTATAATATCTTCCAAACTTTTATTTAGTCTTAATTCCCTAAAGTACATCATTCGACATATTTTTAGCCTGATCTGAATTTGTTATGGATATCTTATATGCTTCTATACAGTTGCGAAATGCTAAAACAATAGTTGTTTGGGGACCATTACCGATTGCATAGGAAATATGGACATTAACGAATTGATAATATAATAGCTGTATGGAGACCATTCCTGATTGTATAGGACATGTGGAAAACATCTCTTCATTACCTCTTGATTATATGGGGAAGAGAGGGGGCGGGAATTTCGAAGAGATTTTATGAAATAATATTATAGCGGGTAATGTTCTAATTATTAATTAAGAATTAATCTTTGTGTTAATAAAATATTATTGTTTGTTTATTATTGAAAACTAATAATATGTAGAAACATTGTCGGTTTAGTTTTCATTCTTTTTTCCGTAGGCGATTTCCCTGAAAGCTTTTGTATATACTGCACGTTTCACGTAAAAATAACCCCTATTTCACATAGGGCACATTCGTGGAGGGGAACTTCATCAAATGCTGGTCTGACCCCACTAGAATCAAACACGCGAAAATCGCCATACTCTCACTCTGCCCATTGACCCCAGGCAACAGAGAGTTCCTTGTAATGAAATCTTCAATTAAGTGCTGGTATTTCTAGAAACATCTGGGGAAATGTCTCGATCGTGGCAAAGTGTCCGGTCTGTGAGCGGGACCCTCTCCACCCGGGCAGCACCCACCGCTTGTCAGCCTTACTGTAAGGCTCACTTCACTCGAGTGTGTTAGTATCTTTTTCCTATCTCCCCTCCCCTTAACTGTGGGTAATAAAATGCCGACATTAACCCAAAAGTAGGTAATGCAAGTCGTGCGTTACGAATCAAACTGTAGTATTTCTTTCATTGTTCTCACATTTGAAGGCCTATCGGTTACACTTTCCGACCGTAGCTGTCAGGGATCACTCTCGCTCCGGGGATCTCTGCTCGGCCTGCGCAATTTGTCTTCGCCTTTCCACTCCCGCGGTGGGCCCGTCCTGACAACCCTTCGCCCTTCCATATCCATGTTTTGTTTCTCTTTGAAGGGGAGAACTCGGGAAACGCAAGATGTTCCCGTCTGTTATTTCCATTTTCTACTCAGCTTTCCACAAATGCTATATCCCTTTTACCGCCTCTATGCTTTTGTGATTTCTATTGCAAATTAAACGACAGAGTGTCGTTCCACCATCCCAAAGAATGATATAGATAAGCCGCGATCGATTATTTCAAAGACAAGATGCGTTGATTGTTTGTGTAAATCATCTGCTTCAGTAATTCTGTTTGGATAAAGTGTGCGAATGTACAAACAAAACATTCGGAGCTACAGATGCGAACGAGAAGCAATGTAAAAGTCGTAATATAATATCATATAATATAATATAATTCTATTCATATTTAATAAAATGTATATCTAGATTATTATTTTTAATATCGTCCATTATCTTTCATGGGTTTGTCAATAGACCGCCATTATACGGACTGCATAACGTTATGCCTTCACTCATGTTACACTATAAAACGAGGAAAGGCTGCAAATGTGTACATCAGATTGTAATTACTGTGTATATATCACATTCTCACATCACAACGGCCAAAAGCAATGTGATACACCCATGTGATACAAAACCTGTATCACACCCTTACAGTTTGCTAACTATATTTTTGGTTATTTTTCAACATTATTTTGATGTGAGAAATAAATTATAACACTCGTGGTCATTTATCTGATTTTTATCACACTCGTTTGATAAAACCCATATGAAACTCGCTAAAGCTCGTTTCATATGGGTTTTATCAAACTCGTGTGATAAAAATCAGATAAATGACAACTCGTAGTGATAATCTATATGTATGGAGTTTATTCCTAATAAACTCCGTGATATCAACATGGCCATGGTCAATGTACAATTACTAGTACTATCTTTGCGAAACTGATTGCGATTAGATTCAGGAATTCTCGCATTATTCCCCTATGGTTATATAGTATCTATAAGTCAAACACAATAAATATCTCATGCAATTAAGTGAAATTCAAAAAGTTGTTTATTTTTTTGTTGCACTTGTCGTATTGTTTAGTATGTACAAAACACGGCGATCTGTATCGGCATTTGACAAAGTAAGCAATCCGAGGCCTGATCTCCTGGATAACTACCTTTGAAGTGATCCGTTAATGACAATACCATCTCAACAAATATTAGTGTTCCTTGATGGCATTATCACATGGATCAGAGGTGCTCCAGACAAATACTATAAATACTCGGTTTGATATAGTGTATAGCTTGTCTGCATTATATAATTTGGAATGGAGATATAATCACAAGCGTCTGACCCGACAGTCAAGCTTCCCCCACAACTTTTCTCTCGTGCTCCGAAACGGGCAAATCAGAGAGCTGAAACTTTGTAAGTTTGTAGCTTATCATATTTGGCTAAATTCAAAATAGCGGACATGTGGTGTATACCAGAAAAGTGATTTTTCTTTCTTCTTCAAAGCGTTGGCTTTTCTGCCGATAAAATGGGCAAAAACTACTTCATTTCACATCAGATAATTATTTACTAATTTATCATGCATTTTCTGGAGGAAATTGCATAAATTAAAAAAATCAAAAAAATCCAACCAAACATCGAGTGAAAAGTGTCACTGTGACGTCATCCTTGCTGCCCTTTTGATCTCCTGTTTTCACATTTTCTGGTAGAGCTTGAGCAAAGGGTATAGAGTGGTAAAGTTTCAGCCCCGTAATCTCACGAATAACGGAAATATTTAGGGGGAGAGGGCAATGGGCCCCTCAACCCCTGTTGGCTGCGGTACACCCGAAATTGCCTAGGCCAAATAGGACTGCAGAGGTGTGTTACCTTTCACATGCAAAGAACTTGATGGCGAAGCCCCAAAATAACAGTGTTATATTAAATTGCTAGAAAAAAGCATATTCAAATTCTTTTCATATATATCATGTTGTGTTTTATATAAATTATTTTCTTATGACTGAGAAAATCTAAGAAATAACAATGCTATCATAGAAATAAGATAACTTAGTGAGCATTCAGTTTCTTGCTTCTGTTTTTACCACATGTGTTAGTGATTGAAATTTGCCACGAAAAATGGGTCCTTCACCATTCCGATTTCTGGCAATAGAGATAATTACCAAAATAGCATTTTAAAAGATAGGGAAAACCTGAAGTCCAAAGTGTACGCTGAAATCAAGTGTAAATTTGAGTTTTCCGTCAAATAGGTGAAATTATAGTAAGTGAGTGAGTGAATATGATTTTACGTCGATTTCAACTATATTTCGGTCATATCACGACGTTGGATCCTATTCCTTTGAAATTGTAGCTGTTGATGAGAGCTTTGGTGGATACATTTAGTTCACTAATTATTCTTAATTGATATGAATGCTCATATAAATGTCGGTTTTGTGTGATATATCGGGTGACTTTCGTTAAACGAAAGGTAACCATATTCCTCAATTATTTCGAATATCGACACCAAGATTGATATATTGTGATATTATAATCAATGAAATAGTTGTTGCACTCAATAAAATTAACATCATATATTCGAATTAATCCAAAAATAAGAGTGGTATTTTGTGAAATAGTTGAATAGTTTTTGTTCTTGAATATGCATTAAATGACTCTCAAACTTGAATGTCCTCTGTACATTTTAGCATAAATGGCTATATCTATTCGTCGAGGGCCACACAAATATTGAACACTGAGATATAACTGAAATTTGTTTCTTTAACTTTGGCATTATAATTATTGCACTTCATATCAACCTAATTTCTTCACTTACTGAAACTATTTTAATAGGGTTTGGCTAGGCATATTAAGAAATTCTGTAATGATCATCTTTGAATCTCTTGAACGACAGTCTGTAAGTGCGTTCACCTTGGTATACAGGGTTCGTTTCATACAAATTTTCTGCTCCAGCTGTTTTCCGAACTTCAGAGTAGGTGCGAGCAACTTAGCAATACCAATGACCGTGTAATCAAAATAGGCAGCTGTGAAATTCTCTCCTAATTTGGGGGAATCTGAGGCCACAAAGGGTCAACAGGATGCCCACGATAGACAGGTTAGGCATGGATTGAATTAATCCCTGGGCACAGATATCTTTGCAGTAGTAAAGAAGGATCTGTAGACAGTTCAGACCGGGGTGTGGGAAGGTAGGCGGAGGGGAAGGTATCACTGCGGTAGGTATCACCCCAGGGGTCGTATGATAAATTTTACCGTACAAATGCCACAACAAGGAGCTAGTTATTGAAAATCATCGAAAATATATACTCTTCCAAAATTTTTCTAAAATTTCAAATTAGTTTATTTGTAAAGTGAAGCTTTGTCGACACCAGTAATCACTAGATGTTTTCGAATATATTTTTCTTGTCACCCTATAGTTCGTGAAGCCAAGTTAATTTAAGTTGATTTTATTTAAGCTTCATCCATCCAACTATAGGTTTCGTATTTCCAAACGTAGAATTCCAGCAATTAACAACCGGTGCTTCCGTATAGACCGTTGGGAGAAATTCGATTTTCGTGATAATTAAATTGTATATCTGGATAACTCTGCCATTGTCGTTTTAGAAATTATACTGGAATAATGGTCTCAGTTGTATCAAAGCGTATAATTAATTAGCTAATAAATGAAATACAACTGTATGACTATGCTATATTCATGATCCATCTCGGATGAAAACTACGTAACATCTATGTATATCCGTATTAAGTTATTATCCATGATATTTCACTACTTAGTCGTATAATTGTGAAGTCGCTATAACGAGAGAAATAACACGAGAGAAGTACTGAACAGAGGGATATTATCCAAGTTGACGTATTTTTTCATATGTCCAAATGAATTTCTTCTTATTGTTATTTCCGATAAAATAAGGTTTGAAAACAAATATAAGCTGAGCTTGTATAAGAATATATAGGAGGGATCAGCTGGCTGCCAGCAGTGTGATTTATTTTCTTCTCCAGCAAGCTACATCTGTGTTAGGTATCACCAGATCCTAATATTTTCTACGTTTTCTTATCTGGGACAGGGAATCTGAGCAGGCATTCACCATCTTTCTTGATAGCTTTGTTTGTTTATTTTCGCGAGCGTCTGTGTCCCAGAAATCTCGAATGTTGCAATAATTTACCCCAATACTTATGTGGATTAGTTACTAGAGATGTTTTCTTCTCGGACTGGATTCTAACAACCGAGAATTGTTAGATGGAGCTAGTAAGGATGAGAACAAGGATATACCAGAAATGAAATGAAAGGTTAATACAGATCATGACGGGTTATTATTTATTTTAGCTGTAGGAAAATAAAGCGCTTCACAGATTGAATTATATAATTACATATACCTAACACTTACCTTAAGTTAACTTAGGCAAAGTTGTAGGATAAACGATAGCAGTGATTGGGGATCCCAACAAATACTTCGCATGATTTTATTATCACGTAAACTTTCGATTTTACAGCTCCACGTAGATGTAATCGGAACAAATATCATCCAGTTTATATATACACTCTTTTTAGAGTTTACTACAACTTCAATTATGGTAAACTACTTCCCTATAAATGTTTATTTTGCCAGTATGGTTTTATTCTGGGCTTAATTGATCACTCTTTGCTAAAAACATATCAGTTAATTAATAAACTAACAGAATAGTGAATTAATGATGATTTGGTTATCAGCTGTTTAGGTTCAACGGGTTTATCATTTCATCACGTATTCTGGTTTCGCTCATTCTCAGAATTTCTCATTAATAATATCTATGTGAAATTTGACAATACAATATATCAACAGCATATAGGTATTCCAATAAGTACTAATTGTGTACCCCGTTTGGCTGACCTGTATCTGTTCTCTTATGATTACGACTTTATGCAGACGCTTTCAAAAACAGATTATTTCAAAGCCCGTTCCTTCTCATTCAGCAAACGCTATATAGACGATCTTCTTGTTGTGGATAATCACTATATAAATGACGCAGTGAAGGATATATATCCCATGTCACTGGATTTGAAGGAAACTAGAAGGCCATAGCGGCACATTTTATTTAGACCTATATCTCTATAAAAATGAAGCGGGCCTTCTCTCTCGTCGACTTTACGACAAATAAGATGATTACAATCTAGACATCGTAAACTATCCCTATCTGGACCTGCATATGGCGTATACATATCTCGCATTTGCTAGATCTTGTGTTAAATGTGACGATTTTAATCAACATCACAAAACATTATTGCAGAAACTTGTAAAACAGGGTTATATCATCAAGCGCCTCCACACGAAGTTTCTCAAATTTACGAACAAAATACGAACAAGATATATGGCGGTACGTTTCGTAACTTGTGTCTACTGCACTTAACCCGGGGCTAGGATCCATATTTCAAGATCCTCATAGTGTCCATATGAACAGTCACAAGCAAAGCGTTACTGAGATACATCCTTCTCTAGATGACGACTTTACAACGTATGTCATTTGGATTAAGAATACTGATCAGCGATCCGGATTTAATTCTTTGGAACATCATGATGTCTTGCTGGCATCATTGAAAACTGTTAACCGCTTCTGTCGTGCAGGAAATTAGCATAGTTTATGTATACTATGATTTATCCGTTTAATTTGGTGATAATGTTATTATATGAATTAGGTCTTTGGCTTATGGACGCGGAAATTCTTTAATGGACGACGGCTGAATATTGAATGACGGACTAGACGCTTGTATTTTATATCTACCATTATTTATATATCGAATAAGTGAATGATTACATTTATACGGTGCCTATTTATCCAGATCGTATTACTGTTTTTCTATACATGTACCACGAATTTGCTTATTGAATGAAATACGATTGTCAATTTATATTTTTGTGAGATTTTCTTCATTTTCCCTGATTTATCAAATTCACTTGTTATTTCTCAGATTCTCCAGATTCAGACAGTTATAAGGTGGATCTCAACAGTAAGCCACGAAAAGAAAGGACAGCATTTACGAAACATCAGATCCGAGAACTAGAGAAAGAGTTTGCTGTACATAATTATCTGACCCGTCTGAGGCGGTACGAGATAGCAGTGGCCCTTAATCTCACAGAGAGACAGGTATGTGTTACATCATTCTGCGTTCAAAGATTTTACACTTGAAAAGAATCTATAACTGGCAAGCTATGATGAAATCAAGGGATATATCAGAAACAGATCATCGAAAAAAACGTGTTACTAATATTTCATTTGTACTGGCGATAGATTCGGTAGTTGTTATCCAACCGCCGTCTATAGGAATGGGTTTTAGTATAAACTCCAATGCATCGAGAGTACACTGGTTTGATCAATTTAAATATTCACTGGAAATTGGAAGAACATCCAGCAAATATACAGAAAATTATATATTGTCCACAGTTACAAAACCGTACTTGTATGAAGCTTCCAATGGCCAAATAGCAAGCGTCAAATCCGGCATTTAAGATTAAGCCGTCGTCCATAAAAGAATTGTTGCGTCAATAATCGAAAGATATATTTCGTATGACAGCAGCAATCCCAAATGTGTATGAAATAAAAATAATAAAAACACAGGATGGTTTCCTACAAGAAAAAAGTGGTCCACAGTTTTCAGTGATGCCAGCAAGACATGATGACGTTCTTTACATAAAATCATATTTACTAACTATTTCTCGTTATGCAGTTGAATTTCCAAGTCTACTGCCAGTGTATATATCTCAGTCACGCTGGGACTGTTAATTTTAAACAAATCCATATATATGTAGGATACACAGACTGATTCTTGAGGGATATTAGCAGTTAACATGAAGATTTAACTGCAACCAACGAGATAATTTGTTACTGACTATTAATAATCATTGGCAAGGTCAAAGATTCATAGAATACGGCAGCTCTGTGAATGCTGTATCGACGAGGTTGTACCAAATTATTCCTGGCACATCTGGCACGCTATAAAGAACCGCTCAAGGAAATATCCAGGCTACAGGATGCAACCAAATATATGACATTATAAGTAGAGTGACGAAAAAGTATTGCCCTGTTCTGAGAATGATATAAATCACTGGAAAGTGAACCTGGTTTGCTTTGACTTCTCACCAACTGCCAGAT
Organism: Hanleya hanleyi; assembly: GCA_036873755.1. Taxonomy (NCBI): domain Eukaryota; kingdom Metazoa; phylum Mollusca; class Polyplacophora; order Lepidopleurida; family Hanleyidae; genus Hanleya; species Hanleya hanleyi. Next base: position 53,690 of record JAVTVY010041119.1, read on the forward strand.
TGGAACTGTTAATATTCGATCTGATTACACATATATCTTTCAATACGAAACTATAGTTTTACTCATTTGAGGGAAGAAGGGCTGTGCTCTCCGGTGCGTTCGGTGTTTCCTTGCTGGTTAATAGTTAATGGAAATTTTTAAACCGTTTAGAAGTTCAGCTATCGGTTTTGAGTTTTCCCCCAAGTCCGCACTGGGAACACACGTGTGTGGCTATTGATAACAGGAGGGCCAGGTTTTTTACCGACTTGATGAGTTTCCCAGACGGCCGGTAGATAAATATAAAAGATACATCAATCATGGAACCGTTGGGTTCAAGACATATTCAGAACACAAGGAAGGCAAATAAAGAGGAGGCCAACGGGGGTAGAAATCATATCAAATATGCTTATCCTAAAGCGAGGGGAATATCTTTCATTTATTGTGAATCAAACTCACTTAAATTGAATAAAATTGAAATTAAATCATGTAACTTCCTAGCAGCGGAACTCATTGGTCTAAAACCTGATAATTGATTCATCTACCATACGTAAATACATGTGTGATGGCGTATGAGGGACATTGTGTAACTCACGCTGGAAAGCTACATATACACTGAATATAACTTTGACTTTGACGTAATTGAGACATTTATTGATCATATATTATCGATATAACGTAAAGAGATAGATGTCCCTCACTGGAGCCCCTTAAGGTAGTTTACCACGGTTAGTATTCTAAAACATATAATGTATATCCTTGAACCTCCCGTTCGACTTCTTTTCATCTGCAGTCTCATATAGCTGCACCAGGCTTAGTATACAATCGTTCCATCTTTACACAGTTTCGACCCAGCTTACGTGCCAAAAGTTTTACGATATCTGACATCGGTATGTTGTAAAAAAGTAATAGCTCTGTCAATACACACTGCGATATAAGTTAAGGCTTATTGGTGTGAACTTTATAGCCAGAAATTACAGATATAATCGTATATTTGTGTGTGAATATGGGAAAGGGCATAAATATCACGCATTATTGTTGATAATGTTTGGTCTTGTAATCACAGTTCAAGTTCATGTGGTATCTTTCTCTTACGAGCGAATGACGTTGCAGTTATATTACTGACCTACATTGTGATATAACTATGCTGCACAATAGAAAAAATTACATGAATTAGAAACAACATTCGAGCATTGGCTTGTAGACAAAAGTAAAACTGTATATAATATGGAAACAATTATACACAATAACATATAGCTGTAAGCAATGCTTAAACGAACATTACTTCAATATTCAATATAGCCGTATGAATGTCGACGCAATACTTACTAACGATTATTGCTTTGTCTTATATTACAGGTCAAAGTGTGGTTTCAAAACAGAAGAATGAAGTGGAAACGAGTGAAGGGTGCTAAGTTGGTCAAGGATAAAGTGACTGGTCAATTGAAGCCAATTTTGCCACCAAATGTCAGTGTTAAGGGAGATTGCTTCATAAGTGCCGTGGCTGAAATAAAAGAATCTCCCCTTTCTTCCAGCGAATAAGTGCTAATATATTCATCATAATTTTGGAGAACTTGATTTCAATGGAGGACTCGGATGAGCGCAATCAACGTTCAACGTGGGAACTGTTGACTGTGTCAATGGGTGGTCTGTAAACGGTCTTCCGTATATCTACACTGCATTGACCGAAATTGTTAATGACTATATAAGGTGTAAACAGTTATTGATAGAGCGCGAGAACTGCATACTAGAGATAGCAATCAACTGACGACCACAACAGAGTGTATATAACAGGCTGACTTGCGATTCTGTTTGAAAATGAAACCAATGTCTAACGGCGTTGACATGGATGTAACTTATGCAATTACATGTATGTGATTTTGAATTTTAACCTCGACATTTTCTATATTGAATAGGGGTACAATGGACAAAATCAAGATAAACTTTTGATTTCCGTTGTTAGAAGATTATTTTTGTGGATTTGATAGTGCTGTTCATCATGTGGCACAGGCGATAATGACAATCTCACGTTTGGATTGCTTCAAGTTTCTGCCAACCATGTCAGGATAAATCGTATTACAAAGGAACAGTTATACCCGTATACGGAGCTGTTAATGCCGAGACACACACCTGGCAACAATGTACCTGTTAATCTGAGACTAGAAGGCGTGCGACTGTATGGAAGAAAGAGACGAGATTATGACAATTTATTCTAGAGAGACAAACTTTTCCAACAGTGAAAACGGTCAATCTAGATGGGCAAGTCTCCCAAACATTGTGACTTGATTTCAAGAGAACAATCTTCCATAGAAAGCGTGTCGACATTTCGATATTAGGACAGACAGACGAACTTGTTCAGATTTTGACCTGTCAGCAGATTAACAGTTCATCTTTCCTGAGAGACACGCTTCCCAATGGTACAGTTCCACATCTAGAGAGACAAACCTCTCATCAGTGTGACTGTTTATGCTATCTAGAGTTGTCCTATCATCCTTTTAGTCACGGTTCGTCTGAGAAATCCGTGTGAAGTACATTGTACCTCAATTGCACTGGGAAGATGTAATTTTCCTGGAAATATCACAGCCAGAAAAAAGGTGATGTCCCATCACCCTTTAATGGTGATCAGATCTGGCCATCATCTTTAAAAGGTGATGAGTTGGAGCCATCACCTTTAAATGGTGACAGCCATCAGCTTTCAAGGGTGATGATGCAAACTCATCACCCTTAAAAGGTGATGATCCATATTTACAATCATTGCTCATCACTCTTCAGAGGTGATGCATGGCCAGCATTTTTAAAGATGATCATAAAAAAGGGTAATGGCTCGAATTCATCACCTTTTCGGGGTGATAGTTATCACCTTTGTTCTGGCTGTGATAGACAGCGTAATATTTCATCCGCAGAGACATAATTTCTGCAGTATCTATTAACTTTATACTGATTGGGAGGTGAAAGTCATCGCTTTTCTGATGTGTCATTTCATGTAAGTGATCTCGCGATCGAGATGTACTGGGCCCCAATTGAATTGTGGTCACGCGAGTGTACATATTCGATATAGATTTAGTGCAGACTGAATGACAAATAAATGATTTTACAACTGATCTGATTTGTTGGTAAATATCAGTCTGTGTTCCAAACTTCCTAAGGCAGCTAGCTCCTCTTCTACCATGATAGTTTTGTTTACTGGATCAGGAAATGTCAAATGAATGATAGCTGGTCTACGTCAGCTCTTCAGTAAATAGAACTCCAGATTCCGAAATATACCCATTACGACCACCGAGCTGTAATCGATCAAATTTTCAGTTTTCAGCATCCAAATGAGATCTGTTGATGTCCTCAGATAATGAAAACATTGTTTCGGGATGTGTTGAAATATCCTTTTTTTCAAATTTTGCCGATAGATAATTTACTGCCATTGTTATATCAATAAGCCCAAACGTAGTTATCTGATAGCAACGCTATACGAAGTTAATAATATTAACATAACCATGAGGAGTATTGTTTTTAGATACCCAGTATTGAATGTCAAATATTGTTACACAAAATTAGTCTCCTGTGAGTTTCTCAACCAATGCTACAAATTAACAATATAATCAGTTTAAACGAGACTAGCGTGGCATCTCTGGACCTAATTTGGCATCAAGGAAGCTCATCAATTGGCTTGATATTTAAGAGGTGGGAATAGTTGACCTCTGGCGACAAAACATCAGTTCTAAGACTTCATGAACAGCCTTCCGTGGTACCCCACATTCAGACTAGAATACGGAAGATTCTTCGCTTTGATTGCAGATGTTCATGTGGAAACAATGAAATAATCCCACGTCTCCTAGCACCGGATTAATAACACTTTTTTCATACAATCATTGAACTCTCGCTTTTTAACCGATTAAATAAGTGAAATTTTGAGATTGAAAGTTGAGGATGCAAGATAATATGTGACCGGAAATAAAGATATCTATTTCACAGTAATAAACCTTGCCCAGCGGTCAAGAACAAAAGAGAGAAAAAAGATCACCAAAAAGTAATTACAAGTAATAAATGTGACATTCGGGCTCGAATAGTTGCCTGGTGAAAGCAGCGGTCAGTTTCGTTACCGGATTCCAGCTGCTATAATCATGCTAACGCGAATAATTCGCATCGAGATAATTACTACATTACAATACCGTCATGAAAGATGAGAGAGAATTTTCATGTATCTCTTTTCCTTCGATTTTCCTTCTCAAGTGCGGTTAATTTCTGATGGGGGATCTGAAGCGAGAGGGGACTAATATGTTTTCACAGAAACGTGAATTCGAACGCAGTCATTATCTTCCTCAGCATTTTCGTGCAACCAGACTATCGAAAAAGGAATAATCCCCATCTCCATTTACGAGTATACCTCATTTGAGTCGTCGTGGCAATATGTCTCAGTTGATTGCCATCTAGACTTGAACACCAAGATTAAACGCAATATATAAAGGTATATATATACATAAATAGATAACACTGACACAATCTATTGATAAACTGCGATGCACTACTCCCCCAAAAGCAAACAGTACAATCGACACATCGCTTGAATAGACTCACATTATATAATAATTAGCTTTGGATTGTTTCAACCCAGATGTATTGTATTGTATTGTTTTTATTTCAGAATCCCACAGGCCACGGGCCCACTTACAGGTCTGATAACATCACATTTTAAATAATATACAGTAAAAGTCGTACACAACATAAATAATAATAAGTAGAGAAATGGATTAGGAAGTCAAGATAACAAAAATAAGCATAGGTTAATAGATTAAGCACATAGTTCAGCACATTTCAAAATTATAAGCTATATATGGTTATTAAATAGAAAATACATTGAAAGAATAATAAAAAACGGTTGCAAATTAAGAAAAGATCGCATATTTCACCCTGCGCTTAAAACAAGAATGGGTAACAAAGATGTCAAGATCAAATCTTGCGACTAGCTGATTAAAACAATGCATGGATCTATTGAAGAAACTATACATTCTAATATTTATTCTGCTTCTGGAAGGCTTAAAAACATCAGTCGTGATGTTGCAACCCAGAGGGCAGCTTTTCCGTAAATGCAGGAGCCACTCTAGTTTGCTAGTTTAAGCATGGTTTAACACAACCACAAATGATTGCGTTTATCATAAGTCTAAGACTGCATAATTTAGCTAGTACAAGTAGAACACTTCATTTTAAAGACGGTAATGTCTTCCAAGAATTATCATATTCCATCTGTATAGGATTATGTGTACATGTAGTGTATTGATACATCAATTAGTAATAATTATTCAGGCGTCACCCACAAAAGAATTTTCGCGTCAATAGTCAAACAACCTATTTCAAAAAACACAAAACAAGAGAGAATTGTCAGCATTTTCTATGACGACAGAAATACATCATGACTGTTTCGATCAATCAACAATACATTTGTGAGAAAAACTCAGAATGACAATATAGAACATAGTCTCTAATAAAATTTTATTATATTTTTTTAGGAGGAATAAAGATATTCAAATAAATATTGTATTATCTGAAATAGGCAATAGATATTTAACCAGCAATCCTCCTCCGTCTATATTTAACATCTCAACATAAATTTTAATGAAACTCCCCAGACCTTTCTTGGGTAATGTTGAGTTTGAAAAATGCATTTTTGCATTCTTCAGCTAATGTTATCTTGTTTGCTATATAAAATTCTCTCTTGTATCATCATGGGAATTCTAAAGCTTACATAACACACCTATATGTATGCCTAATGAATGCAGCAAGTGGCCTAGAAACCCTTGATCCCCTCCCTCTGTTTTTGGTGTGTTGTGTTGATTACCTGCAATATAGCTGAAATATTGCTGAACCTTATTTCTCTCTCTCTCTCTCTCTCTCTCTGGTTTCATCATTCTTACAGGAAAAGCAGGACAGAACCTCTACCTCTACCCACATCCAATCCCTTAACTATACTTGCAACTCACTACCCCATTACCATATACATTTTGAAAGCTTAAAGCTCTGTCCACCTGTCTTTCTTTATTTCGTCACCTCTCTGTATTGCTTCTCTCATGTCTACCTGTGGTATTAATTAATAAACTCTCCCTGGACACAACATTGAGGCGTTCTCGAAAAAACGCCCTTGACCAGTTTTAATCTCCAGAAATTGACACTACTTTAACTAGCGACAACACGTAGTTTAAGGGTCCAGAATCCCTAGCGACAATATTATCGACACGTTATCGGTCTTTTGACGATCTTTTTGCTTTACCCGGCCTGATAATCTTTCTGTGTTATCTCCGGATGGACAACAAATTGAGAGCTGACACTCCTTGAATTTTTAGTTTATCATATTTGAGTCATTTTGAGCCTATTTGCATAACCCCCGGGCAGAGGATCATTGGTAAATTCAAGATGGCGGCCACGTGGGGTACCACGAAATGGTCCCCCCCCAGGCCTGGACAGATCCCAAAAAGCCCAGGTCAGATAGGGTTAATTAGATTGCAATATATAAACTCACCAACACGAGTTATATATATCTCTGAAAGCTATTCCTTCAGAGAATTGATTGCAGCATGGGAGAACAATTTATATAAACCGATTGTGGCACTCACTCAAAATAAAGAATTTATTATTATTATTATATAATTTTTTCTTCTGTTCACTACAGCTGAATTATTTGAACTTAAATAGAGCTGTTTGTGAAATTGTTTGGCCTAATAACTTTTGCTAATAACATCTACATTATTCATTAAAAACATTTGAATATTCAGGATTCGAAAGCAATCAAAAACGTGACCCCTCGAACAAAAAAGATAGACAGCTTTGAAACGGGGGCAGAATTAGAAAAAAATCGAGACACTTATCCAGTTATATATATATATGTACAAGATTGTGTACAAATGTATCGATATGCTGCTTATAATAGCAGAGGAGTTATTAGAAGGTCAATCTGAAAACCATGATAAACAATTAACGGAGAAAAACGACAAAAAATACAAGGAACAATTTTCTTCAATTTATGACGAAGTGTCGCCATCCAGTTATAATGACTCATAATCCAGTTAAACCTTGAAGGAAGTTAATTATTCTTGATCATTTGATCATACATGGTAGATACACATGCGTTGTTCACATGCAGTGCTCGTCGACTACTCCAATCTTCAGACTATTTTCATTTGAACGTTTAATGTTTGGTATAAGGAAATACCTTTTTTGTCACTTTTTAATCAAACCTATGTAGTTGATTTTGAGTTTTTATGTTACAAACTACTAGTTAAATGATGAATATATTTCAAGAGTTATCTCATAGCAGTATCCCGTATCGGGGTAAGCTGCACTATTTCAGATAATCCATGATCGTGTATGTATTTAATCGTATATTTTCTCTCGATCGAAAAACGATTGAAACGCGATATAATGTTTCATTCAAGAAAATTTTCTCCGTTAGAAAACGATTGCAAAAACGATTAGAAAAAGAGCAGACACCATTCAATCGTTATTGACACTCTATACGATATTTGGGAACGCTAACGTAGTCATCCATTGGTGACAAACATGATTAGGTTCTCGTCTAATTGCAAAGCAAAAGGCTTATCTTTGTATCTTATACATGTATTTGTCCTTCATATAAATAGAAAATAACGCGCATAGAGATCGGAAAAATAATACACTGAAAGTCTGCTGATGTGCGATAACTCTACGTGTAGGAAATCCAAAGATCAAAATCAGAATCAAATATTGGCTCTGATAAGTGCAATGAATTGCATAACGTACGTGCAAGATAATGCCCACCGGCCATGCATCAGTGGCGAAACGGTTCACGTTCTTATTAGAAAGAGCTCCATAGAGTTTTTAGAAAGACCCAAGTATTGTGAGGCTATACTGACGTTGAATTATATGGCTTCATTTTTTTCTCCGGGTTAATCTATTAACAAGGCATGAGGGAATGACACCCCAGCCATCCGAGGGCTGTCACCAACATGTGCCCATCTGGGTCCGCAAGTGGTGACCAGTGTGTTCCCAGGCCTCTGGTCGGCAGGTGCTCGCCAGAAAGACCATATGCTGCCGGGTAAACACTGGTACAGCCCACTACGTTCAGGCTTCATGTCAAATACTCAACAACCGTATTTCCTTGACACGGAAATTCTAATGTATTAGCCTTCAACTGCTTCCAATTATTTCATGTTCGCACTAAATCGTTTTCTCGGAAAAGAGGGATCTACTTTCTGCGTGAATATTAGTGCGTGCTTGGCAAAATGAACGAAAAGCACTGCATACACGTTCACTTTCTGGTGCGATGGCTGTTCACTACTTCACATCGCAATTATGTAACTTTAGTCTCATTCCTCACTTTATATTGCCGCTGTCTTGTTTTCCAGAGTTTGAGCGTTTTATATAATTTAAATTAAATATTTCAGCTGTTCTATTCAATCTATGCAAATGCACAAGATATCTAGAGCTATATATCAGTTACATCATCAGTTTGCTGACCTTTTGCTCACTACAGCTACCTTTATGGGCCTGAGTTCCGTTATTATACACAGTAAACTTCATACGCAATAGCTTTCAACCGGGTTAACTTCCCGCAATGAAAACGGCCCTTTTCTATATATTATGAGGTTTATATGTTTAGTACATACAGTTTGAGCACAAGTGTCTAAACTCCACGTTGTTCGTCAAAACTGATTAGATCGGGGTCCAGTTGAACATTTGACGTGACAGGTGGATGGGTTGTATAGCCCATGTCACATTACAGCTTTTTCAAGACAAGAGAGAAACACTTGTCAAATTGGGTATTATCTTTGGTGTAAATTGCCATTATCGTGTCTTAAAATTGGGAATAAATGGGGTTGGGTTACGTGATTCACGTAGATTTCCTTCCTGAGATGATATGATAGCTGGAGCGTTCTCTTATCCCGGAGAGATCTGATATCTGACATGGGTCTGTTTTCATCCCGAATTGTCTTAGGCGTATGACAAATCATGCGTCATTGACCCTTAAATTGTAAGGCGAAATTTGTCAAAAGTAGGAGAAATAACGACCTGCAGCGTTACATGCTGTGTCTTACAATGCAGCACTTCATAATGTACCACCATAGTCAGACGGGCCATATTGGCCATCACCAAGCTATTCCGATGAACTACATTCTGTGTTTGGATATTTATATGACCGAATGGTAATGCCTTCTCATAAAGTTGCCGTAAGGGACAACGTTATAGGCGGTAATAATACTGTGAACAAACATCATGGTATTTCCTTCTTCTTTAATCGAAGTCAAGATACGGAATGGAAGCCATTCAAGGCAGTATATAACATCAGATACAGAGAAATAAATTTCACGTCCCCAGGTTATATGTAGAAAGAGAGACAAAGGTCGTCAAAATATGTTTAAATGAAATTGTCCAAAAGTGGTCTCCGTCTGATTATCAGCATGATCATATCGTCTACCATATGAGTAACGTCATCTTCCCTACGAACTTCAACTTCAAACATCAAATTCAACTTTATTTTCACTCTGGTCACTTTTCACTATTTTCACGAAGTTCTTATCGCTAATGATTGGTAAGACTGGATAGCAGGAAGTACATAGCCCAAAATATTGCGACAATCATGATCAATGGTTAATGTTAGCTGATATACAATACCCTCTAAATCCCGTAAACCATGCAGTGGGTATTGTCGTAAATTCAATTAAAATGTCATTTATTCACGTGCCATCAGAAAAAAGATAATTAGATCAAGAAGTAATAACGTCGATTACAGGGTACCATCTTTACCAAGTAAAAAAATGCATATTTTATTTCCGATGAAATGCACAGATTGTGAGCGAAGACCAAAATTCACACGCCTAGTGATTTTATAACTATCTCAACAAAAAAGTACAAGGTGGCGACATAAAAAGAATATTAGTTGACATCATTGGATTTATACATGTAGAAGGGACAAGAATACAATGTGACCAGATTCTGTCAGACGGCGGCCAGGTTAGACCTTATTATTTTGTCAGCAATGAGCAATATTCATCTCAAAATAGAAGCAACAACATGCATGTTTGTGACGTCGTTAGAATCGCCATATTTTCTCATGCGCGGTCTAGTGATTGCTATATATATGTTGTATATCCAAATAGCCTATTGACCAAGCCTATGTCGAAATCGTATATTCTATGTTTTGCCCTAGTCGACGTCATTGGTGTGCACAAAAATGAATGGTCAGAAGTCAAAGTTTGTTGGTGGATTTGTATATGCTTGCATTGGACAAAAGTAGTTATCATGTGAGAATGCACATACATGCCATATCGACTGGATAGTTTGTCAGTTGCAAAACGACACACAGCATGATTGCGCACTGCAACAGCAACGTAGGGTAACGTCAGAACTAGGATCCAGTATATACGTCGAGAATACTAAATCCTGGGTTAGACCGATCCAGATCGGTACCAGATCCGATATTCTGTAGCTACCCGTCGTCCATGGAGAATTTCCACGCCTATAATCGAAAGACTTTTATTCTGTTAGCATCAAAATGCATGCAGGCATAAAAATAAATATAAACACAATCTAGCTTCACAAAAGAGGTCAATACTTTTCGCGAGGCATCATGATGTTTCTATCATGAAATCCGACCATTTTTTCTTTTCCAAACGAATTTCCATGTCGTTCTATATTGTAGCTCAGTTACGTATGTGCTTTTTGAATTCGTATCTGCGATTGATGTCATGTCAGAACAATATGTTTTAAAAAAATTATTATTTCCAATGTCTTTTAGCATTTAAACCAAAATAGGCCAAAATATGATGTATGCTGTGGACTGTCGGTGGCTTTCTTCCCATTAAATTCGGGTGACATTGCTATACATCATTTCCGGTGTCGTGCATATATGAATAATGCAAAGCAAGAACAGATCGTCTACATATAAAGGGCGTTGTGAATGAGAATGAAAGGGCTGTGGGTTGATCCCTAAAATCGATATATGTGAAAGCTTGATATATGGTGTGGCCGAATTTCACAGATATAGGTAATAGAGAAGAGTAGAGAAGTTTAATTTATCTCATACTGTATATTGCATAACCGTTTTATCGGTGTATATAATGCAGGCGTGAAATCGGACATTCTGTAAGCCGTCATTATCGACCAGAATTTCATAACCGGACAAAAGTGACACGGCACATGCATGTGTACGGCATTGTCTCACTCCTTACTAGTTCTTTAGCCGTAAAATCGATAAGAAGGTTGAGTGTACATTGTTATTTTGCGCTAATAAATCAACTGGTTATATTTATCTGAGTCAGCGAAGTATCTCCTTTTCATTATGTATAATTTGAACATTTAGATGTGATGGGTAATTTCCTCAAAGTTCATTTAAAAATTTGCTGTATATCCTCCGGATATCCTGCGTTATATGATTGGTGCTTTTACTGGAAACGTTCATGAATAGGTAATAAATACGCTACTTTTGTACCCTTACTGGAGATGTTTTACTGGTCGCGATAGCTTCAGATTCGAGATTCAGTACACAGTCCTCGTCTACAAGACGAGAGATCCTGAAGGATCTTGGCGCCCACCATTGTCCGATAATTGTAAGCTAATAACAAGAGGATCTTTTTGTCTATTGTTACTAAGAACGAACGATTGATTTGCAATTTTGCTTACAGAATTTCGAATCTGAGCGAAAAAGATCGAAAAATGGACACTGGAAAACACCAAGATATAATCTTTCTAAGTTTCAGGAGTTTCAAGATTTCTAGAAACTATTCTTATGTCGGTTGTTATAGTACAAGAGAAATGAGCAAAGTTAGTCTGAAAGTGAATGTATATGTACGGAGGATCCTTCGTCTTCGTTTTGTAGTATTTTTATTTTACACTTTGGCATGAGCTATGAAACATACTTAAGTGTACCAAATTTGAGAAAAATCCACGCAGTACTTCCTGAGAAATGACGATAAAGTTTCATGGGGAAATCCAAGATGGCTGCCTGGTGGCCATATTGGATTTTCGAATTGGACCAGAAAAGGTATCTTGCACAACTACACCCCAAGGGGAACCTGTGTACCAAATTTGAGAAAGATCCATGCAGTAGCTCCGGAGAAATCGCGATAACAAGGTTTCATGGGGAAATCCAAGGTGGCTGCCTTGTGGCCATATTGGATTTTCGAATCGGACCAGAAAAGGTATCTTGCACAACTAGACCCCAAGGGGAACCTGTGTACCAAATTTGAGAAAGATCCATGCAGTAGTTCCTGAGAAATCGCGATAACAAGGTTTCCTGGGGAAATCCAAGATGGTCGCCTTGTGGCCATATTGGATTTTCGATTCGGACCAGAAAAGGTATCTTGCACAACCAGACTCGAAAGGGAACCTGTGTACCAAATTTGGGAAAGATCCATGCAGTACTTCCTGAGGAATGACGATAGCAATGTTTCATGGGGAAATCCAAGATGGCTGCCTGGTGGCCATATTGGATTTTCGAATCGGACCAGAAAAGGCATCTTGCACAACTAGATCCGAAGGGGAACCTGTGTACCAAATTTTTGAAAGATCCATGCAGTACTTCCTGAGGAATGACGATAACAATGTTTCATGGGGAAATCCAAGATGGCTGCCTGGTGGCCATATTGGATTTTCGAATCGGACCAGAAAAGGCATCTTGCACAACTAGATCCGAAGGGGAATCTGTGGACCAAATTTGAGAAAGATCCATGCACTAGTTCCTGAGAAATCGCGATAACAAGGTTTCATGGGGAAATCCAAGATGGCTGCCTGGTGGCCATATTGGATTTTCGAATCGGACTTGAAAAGGTATCTTGCACAACTAGACCCCAAGGGGAACCTGTGTACCAAATTTGAGAACGATCCATGCAGTAGTTCCTGAGAAATCGCGATAAGAAGGTTTCATGGGGAAATCCAAGATGGCTGCCTGGTGGCCATATTGGATTTTCAAATCGGACCAGACAAGGTATCTTGCACAACTAGACCCCAAGGGGAACCTGTGTACCAAATTTAAGAAAGATCCATGCAGTAGTTCCTGAGAAATCGCGATAACAAGGTTTCCTCGGGAAATCCAAGATGGTCGCCTTGTGGCCATATTGGATTTTCGATTCGGACCAGAAAAGGAATCTTGAACAACTAGATCCGAAAGGGAACCTGTGTACCAAATTTGGGAAAGATCCATGCAGTACTTCCTGAGGAATGACGATAACAAGGTTTCATGGGGAAATCCAAGATGGCTGCCTGGTGGCCATATTGGATTTTCAAATCGGACCAGAAAAGATATCTTGCACAACTAGACCCCAAGGGGAACCTGTGTACCAAATTTCAGAAAGATTCACGCAATAGTTCCTGAGAAATCGCGATAACAAGAATTGTTTATGGACGGACGACTGACTGACTGACTGACTGACGACGGACGACGGACCACGGACGAAAAGCGATTTGAACAGCCCACCATCTGGTGATGGTGGGCTAAAAATGCCGTTTCCATAAACGAACTGTATTAAAGAGTATCCTCAATGGAATTTTTACATGGCTGGAAGTTTTGAAACACATAATTTAATATGTACTGAGTACAGTAGCATTTTTTCATTTTTTTAAAAAATTATCTGAAGGAGGAGAGAATAGCCACGGAAAACGCTATGTTGAAAACAGAGGAGAATCAGTGACGTCACGCCTGTGACGTCAGCGAGTGAACATGCTAGTCTGTCAACAGTCGCATTCCATATTGAAGGCTTGAATTGTTTGATTATTTGGGAACATCTTTTCATACTTTCCCAACATTTGAGCACACAAATAAGCTGAGTGGTTGCCAAATAGTTCAGATAAATAATTACATCATCAATTTATCGTATTTTTGCGTAATATTTGGGGTTAACTTGACCACAAAGAAAGCGTTGCAAGTAGTCATACATTTGCAGGATTGGTACAGACAGTGGACAAATGATCAAGCAATTGTGATTGTTACTGATGCGATCAGAAGGAAATCTAGAATTCTATATATGGAGACAATCGTGGGACTCTTCTGTGGACTACAGTTAAGGAGTATTTAAATCAGGATATTGACCGCAAACATGCAAGATCAGTGCATGGTCGAGTTCCGCTGACGAAAATACACGCGAGTGAAAACCCAACAGAATTAATCAAATTTCACGTCTCAAAAGAAATGCATCAGCCCAAAGAAACTGAGAAATGTTCAAGCTAGTTTAGGTTATACTGGTCACCAGACACAGAGATATTGTCCTGTCAACAGTAGAAATCCTCGGATTCTCTTCACATACAGGTATAGCAGAGATTACGTTGAAAATGTCAACGGACGGATTATGAATAATTCAGTCGAGGCATTGTTTCACATGCAAGCTGTCTGTACTGTAACGAATTTTCTCTTCGTTAAAAAACTGCTCCCGGAAATTACCTGTTTTCCCCACGCATATATCATCCTTGGTTTCTTGGGGGGCTCTGTATATTTTCTTCTTTCTCCTGATTTGTTGAATATTTTATCTAATTTTTATTTCCCAAACAACTGCTGAATGTTACAATGAAGCGAGACGAATGTTTTGTAGTCAATTTTCGGAAGCTGTGACTGTAGACCAACTGTATAAGCTAACCGGCTATGATTTCTCCGTCTCATCATGCACATCCTTTTCAGTGTTTGATAAAGTTGATAAGCATAATTGTTCAGAGAAAAAAAATGGTGATAACCGTCGATTTCAACGCTTGTCTCGTCAATGTAAGATTACCATATCTCAGAAAATATGACACAGTGTAGACTGCGCAACTTATATATGTACATGTATATGAATGTAGCGGCAAACGGTGGTTGACGACCTGAAAGGTAGTTATATAAACTCGCGTCTTTTGTGCTATAATTTTACATATTTTGGCGATGAACGCAATTGTGTAATAATAAGAGTGGTGTTGGAAGGCCCACCAAACGTTCAACTGCTTGATATAACGCAAAGATATTGCAAATAAATTAGGGAGTTGTTCAGGTTCTTTCTAACTAATTATCATTGGCGATTATGGGGGAGTTCCCTTGACCACGTCATGAGTCAAAGGTCACGCGTTCGGAGAGAAAACTGGAAACTGACTTTGTCTTGTAAAGTACTGGATTTTAGAATTAGAAGTGAAAGGGAAGACCTAATACAACCATTTTCTATGAAATTAAGGAACTGTTGTGCACTATATGGAGTGGATATATGTAGGCTGAGGATAAACGTTAACAAGACACGATTAGCACAAAAATCCAAGTATAAGCATGAAAACGAATCTCGTCAAATCCATATCACTGATCGGCGTTATTCAATCCAAACCATTTTTCATGTCATTTTGCTAAAGTTTAATGTATCCCAATCACGCTTTTATTGTTACTGTTCACAGAACACAACAAAGATCGGGAATAACAGGGTGTACAGTCCTGGATTAGGCGGAATTAGCTATACGAAAGATATAGCACCAGATAGTCTACACTATTTCATCTTAGTTTGCCACCTTGCAGTGCGTGATATTTATCATACCTGGAACTAATCATATACTAAATTTGTATTTTTACTGTAATTGAATAACGTTTTGTCAAATAAACCTCTTTCCTCTTTCAAGATCCCATCTCAGCTGACGAAAACTTTGTCTATCATCTCGCCTGCAATGTATAATATCTACTTGTATTGATATAAGCGGAACGTTCATTTGATGAATCCAAATATAAAATTGAATATCTTGAACACGACAGAACGGCATATTACGACACATGAAAAATTATCATTTTAGATTTAATTGTACTAAATAAATTTCGGTACAAATCTAGAAACAGTGCATCAAGTATGATCACTTGAGGATATTATTGATTTGATTAGGTATGATGTAGGTATTGTTTAATTTTCTGTTCTTTTCAGATTCCATGCCTTGGCCTTGGCAAACATTAATGGTGATTACTTACGAACGATCATGTTCTGGAATGGTGAACGTGAAAATTAAAGCATTCCGAACAAGCTTCAACGTCGCGAAAATACTAAAATCGAATTTGAATCTATAGTGTTCATTGAAAATTTCCAGAAATTGGAGTGCTGCAGCGGGTCTGAAAATTTCACATACTCGGTTTCTGTTGCAAGACATTGTGCTTATATTGGCAACTCACTGCATCGAACGAATATCTGTGTCATTTGATATATACATTCCGACAAACTAAGCAATACAATTTCTTTTAATTATATATCGATAACGACATGAATATGGAAGGTTAAACTCAGTGCTTCTTGAATTGGGAAGATTGAGCTAGGAACTCGTTTTGAGGCAATTAGTGAACCAGTTCTGGAATTTGCTTGATCTCGATTGGCGATATTCACGGCCAGATACAAGGAGAACTATTAAAATATCCATTTAGATCTAGAGTTCAGGATGAACACTAAATCTAAATTCAAATTTGGGTAAAAAAAATACGTGTTAGTGGTAAACATTTGAGGTAAAGATTAAAGGATTTTAATCAATATATTTTTTTCTCTGGAATATGTGTCAGAAGAGTTAGTACTTAATTAAGAATTTTTTTAGCTCCCAGTTAGATATGCATATTTGTGGAATGAAAAATGAACTAAATATTTTTGATAGATAATATATAACGTCGTACTTTCAAACTGACCTGAACGAAAGAGAAAACTCCAAAATCTGTGAGGTCACAGGCGCGAGAGCTCGCTAATGACAGGTAGCAATTTAGTATGAATTACAAACTGGGAGAGATTTCTTTTAGTGGCATTTAGAAGTTGGGAAGTAGATAAATAAACAAATTACTTATGGATAATAACTTTTAGTTTATTCGGGACGACGTTTTGATACAGGTATCGTTCTCAAGACAATGACATCAATAAATAAATAAGCAATATATATTCATCCCCATTGCGTATGACCTACTGATCCAGGAACCCCACCGTGCCTTGAAGCCCACCTTGTTAATTAATCCAGCCATCTCCACAAGCCTAATCCTGTCCTATTAAATATTTCTCACCTAGTATAATACTATTGTTATCATTTGTTGGAACAAATTTTACGGTCTTGTTGAAATTTGTTCTTATTAACATTTCAGTGGTTCTCCATATATCACGAAAAAAAAATTCGCCAATTTAAACGTACCCCTCCCCACAATGGTTTTCCGGTCATTGCAGTTCTGCTTATCTTATAATATACTCCTTCCCCAGGGCTTCGTGTTTAGAATTAGTGCGCGAGGTAAAAATAGCTTACGTCAAAATATTTTGGAGAGGGTATTTGAAATCAGGCGAGTGGTTGCAATATAATACAATATAAAATATGACCGTTTACGTGAGCTAATTATCACTCTCGTGACATGAATTTACTAGACTGTTTGCGTGCAGGTGGGCTATCTGATAATGTCACCAACACCCCGTTGTGCGAGAAATTGTCCCGTATCTGCGAAAAGTTAGAAAGCTAGAAAGTCGCAATTTGTTCTTTCCTATCAATTACGCTAGCTGGACGGCATATTCCTACTGGAAATAATTTATTGAACACAGATTTGCCAGAAGTAAAAAAAAAATGAACTAAATATTTTTGATAGATAATATATAACGTCGTACTTTCAAACTGACCTGAACGAAAGAGAAAACTCCAAAATAGGCGTACGTCTCAGTGTTGAAATTTCACCAGCTAGGCCTGGACTAACAAATTATTTCAATCATTGTCTAAATATTTATTCATTCTGTGCATAGGGGGCCTATATATAACGTCCGGCATAGATAATAAATAACGTACCAGTATGTTCACAAGTCGACCTTGTTCCGTGTGGGACGGTTCATCTGTTTCAGATTCGCTTTCCCTCTGTTCCATCTCATTTCGGTCGTTTGATACGGGTTCAAACTGATACGGCAGAACGTCAAGATGTCTATTTATGTGGTCTGTATATATGATCATCATCACTGGCATATTCCTCCATGGTTTCAAATCGTTTTCGATTAATTATACAGCGATATACGCGATGAAGTAATCGCAAATCCACAGCTTAATATGTAGAGCTGACAGCTGTCCGCAGGAGACGGTCGCCTGTCTGACGTCACAAAGTCACGTGACGCCTAAGCTCATTAACGGGTTTTTTAAAACAATTCTTAATTAAGTACTAACTCTTCTGACACATATTCCAGAGAAAAAAAATATTGATTAAAATCCTTGGATTGATATGGAACAACGTTCCTGCGAAACCCTCCATTTCTTGACTTGGATATTCGTGGTGGCTGGCGGATCATTGTTGAATATCCTACTTCGCCAGAGAAAAAAACCCCACAACAATATTAAACTTTTTAATGAACGTTCTCTTTGATAGATCGAATTTGCTTTTTTTACTATTCACCACAAAGACTTTGAAAGCAGATTGAAAATCAGCCAAGCATGCTCAAATTGGATTGTCATCATAATTTATGCTATAAAATAAATCTAATCATGTAGTATTTTCTAAATTTATACATACATTTAATATCATCATATGATTGAAATGTCAATCTACTGGAAGAATCTCATATGATGTTTTACATGAAGTACACATAGTGTAATCATAATGAAGCCTACGGTCCCTGGGAAAAACCTGAAGGAATTGTACTTTCATTTTATTGACTCATATTATCGAAGAGTGCAAATATTCTTCCCCACATGTTCGGTGCTGTTTTGGTAACCTCTTTAATCTGTGTACAAAGTCACCAGCTTTCTCAGACAAGCGACTTCTAAGAGTGGAATGGAAATGAAAACTTCCCTGAAATCTAAAATAGCACAACTGTCTCGGATTATTATTTCACGATGTTCCTTTGTTTTTGCTTTTCCTCTCCAAGTTCTCTTTGAAGGCAACATTTACCATTGCCGGTTATGGAAACATGAGAAAATACGGCATCACTTCACATACGCCAGCTTTTTTTCTCCATTCAGTGATACGCTGTTTTTATGTAGCCTCTGGAATCTTTACACAACGAGTGGGATATTCGCCCATATAGCCAAGAGGGCCGGGTGTAAATTCTGGTACATTATAGATCTAGATGGGGTCTTGATGACAAAGAATGAAAACTTAGTTGGAGAAAGGTCACATCGAAAGGGTATGTTAGAGACTGTTTGGATCACACCTAATGCACTGCTAGAAACAAGAGTCAGCCCGGTACACAATCTGGCCTCCATTAGTTTGTAGGCATTTTGAAGCAATACAATAACAATGTCTATCCATTTGTGGAGGGAGTACTAGGTGCAGTTTGTTCGATATAAGGTCAAGGGGGAGGACAGCTTACAGACAATCATTTAGGAACTGAACAGGACTCCGCCCCTTCTCGAAAACGAGGTGTATACACACAGCGGTCATCAGCATCTGGATTCGGCAATCACAATGATTCAAAGATATACTGATTGTATTATGCTTTCAAAAATCTAATTGTTGCCACTCAATAAAACTGATACTGAGACCATATTTATTTCCACCTTTCTATGTTACTCATGGTTTAATGTAATATTGCATAAGAAATTTTGTCACACAAAATTTGTATTCTAACTTAATTAATAACATTATTTCCCTGTAGATGTCGCATCCGGGAACATATTTTACGACTTTTGACAAAAGACAGAACAAAGTTTCTGTCTGCTACTCCCCAACATTAAATAGTTTTGATGTCCGAAATACAATTATTTCAGCTGTTAAATAATAAGTTACAGGTAAACAGAGTACGATTCCAAAAGTCATGCCGGTAATATTTTTGACACTTTTGCTCAGTTGATTTGCAATAAATATACTCACCAAAATGAGTTGATAACTTGTGAAAGTGGATCAGGGGATTAGAATATTGTGATCAATAGGTTATTCTCATGATCACATCTGGATTATTTGAATTTAAATGTGAAAAATTAATATTAAAAATATCTGAGATTTAGATTCTTAAAATCTTTCAATGTCTTCCTGAAAATGATGTTATGTAGTTCAAAGTTCAATAAATCAAATAAATCCGAATATGACGACCCCCCTTGAAACTAAAAACAGTGATACGTTTGAAACGGAGGCAATATTAGAAATAAATGAGACACGTTTATATCTAGTCCTTCATATGCACAGCTTTGTGTTCCAATTTCTCGAGCTCACGATTAATAGCGATTGAGTTCTTACATGGCAAATCTGAGAATCGTGGTGAAATTATAGCTGCGGAAAAGAGGAAAACCTACCGAGGATTGAATGAAATCCGATTTTTTTAAAAATCATGATCGGTATTTTCTTCAACAAAGCTAAATGATTTTTAACCCAGTGCAAAAACCACAGAATTTATAACATTCTTTTGAAGTTTAAAGAAAGTTAATCACTTTATCAATTGATCACCATGTGTTAATTCTAGTATACATAATATATCCTAGATTAGATTAGGTTAGATACATAAGCGTTGGAAACGATTAATCCATTCTTAAGCGGGTACCTCTAGATATCTTATTCAACAGCTCAGTTTAAAAGCTTAATTTTCGATATTAAGATACGTTTTTATCAGTTTGATTGTTTCCACTATCTTATAGAGTTGATTATGAATTAGAAAGAAAAAAACTATTTCTGAATTCTGGATTTTTGTTATGGATCACTACTTTAATATTACCATCAAAATCTGAATTCAACTATAATCAAGCGTAATCGACAGAACAGGCCATAGAAATATATCAGCCTACTCATTGAGCTGAGACTCAGTTATAATTATAATTATACAGTTATAAGATAGGATAGTCGAAAATATTCCTATTCTCAATATCTTAGTTATAGCTATCACGCGTTCACTGTTAGCAGGATATGGTCGAACCGACAATAAAAAATATGGTTGCCCGCGACCATAAAAGTTACGGTATAGACATGACGTACCATATGTTTTATGGTCACTATCTGACAATACAACTTATGGTCGGAGTAACAATAAAAGATCTGGTCATCAGGCGACCAGGTATTTTATGGTCGCTCCGACAATGAATTATATGGTCAAGTTGACCATACAATATATGCTCGCTGAAGCAAAATTATGGTCGAAAAAATTCTTCTGACCACCTATTTAGTGGTGAAGAGCAACCATAAGAAATATGGTTACCATACTTTTCCTGGTCGGAGGGGACCATATTTTCATGGATTAATACCGCTTGGTGTCATCTTGGTCACAGCCAATGGACCTTTCCGACCTGTCACCCTCACAATAATAAGGTATCAGGAAGGTCTCAATAAGGTACAGGTCATAGATTCGACATACATACAGGACAGGTACAGTTAAGGCATATACCTTATCCGTACCTCCAAATTTGCCATTTGATTCAACATGGGCAATGTACAGATAAGGTACGTTCCAAAAATGTTAACGATGCCTTGACTGTACCTCGCTTGAATAAGGTACCAATAAGGCACTGTAACAAGGTATCGCTAAGGACCATAAAGGTGTAGTATAGGTACATTGGGATAAATCCAGTCGAAGAGCACGGCGCAAGTAGGGTTCATCCAGAGGTACACTCAAGGTACAGGGTCTTGTGCAAGGTATGGTGAGTCATTTTTTAGCTGGAGGTACCATTAAGGTACAGTCGGGTTGCTACAGAAGGTACTGGTAAGGCATAAGCCGTGGTCAATTGTAGTTACGAGGTGCAGTCAAGTCATGGCAAAAAGTAGTACACTATAAACTTCAATAAATCAGATTGTTTTCCGCAGAATACTTTAGTTTTATTCTTTGACATACATTACGTA
Organism: Hanleya hanleyi; assembly: GCA_036873755.1. NCBI lineage: Eukaryota > Metazoa > Mollusca > Polyplacophora > Lepidopleurida > Hanleyidae > Hanleya > Hanleya hanleyi. The sequence goes on from JAVTVY010041119.1 coordinate 75,354, forward strand.
TTTAGCACTATTAAAACATATACAAAAATGTAAATTGATAGATATATCCGCTTACTTCTTTACCAAATTTACAGTCTATGGTTTTACCATGCTTTCTTGTTTACAGTCCTTTGTTTTTTGTATCCAGACAGACTATTGTTCTCCTCAGTCCTGTGGTTTTTACATAAAAGATGGACCGCACATTCTCACCCGAACATCTCAACACAATTGAAACATAAACAGCAACATCCTGCTCACATCGTTACAGTCTGTGATTTGGCAATTCTTTAATTATTATCTTATGTACAGTCCATGATTGTTGTATCCAGGAAGACTATTGTTAAACTATAGTCATGTGATTAATAGATAGAATCTGGAACACACACTCTCATTTCACCACATCAGCACTATTAAAACATTTTGTACAGTAACATATAAACATCCTGCTCATTTATTTCGTATGTGGTTTGTCGCTACTTTCTTATTTACAGTCCTTTGTGCTTGTATCCAGACAGACTATTGTTCTTGTTCGTCATGTGATTTTTACATGAAAGAGGCACCATACATTCTCACCTCAACTCCCATCTCAATAAAATCACGGTTGTTTATATATCTGACTGTGAATAGCGACTTATGTTAGATGATCTCTGCCAATTGAGTCCATGTAGACATTGTAAAGAGCAAGTGAATCAACAATGATCACCATTGTCCTCCACTTGCGGCTCTTCTATCCCATTGCCCAGTTGACCACAGAAGCTGTGCTGTCGAGTGTGTTGTACAGAAAGCTGAAATGAATGAAAAACGTCATTAGAGGGGTATTTCTGATTCACAAGGCTCAGGCAGCTCTTCCGATGACACAAATGTGATTCCAATGCACATGGTATTAATAATGAATGTGTTTTCTGCAATAGGTAATGTCAGCTACTAAATAATTTGTATCACAATATATTATTTGCTGAATATCTACAAAATGACATGACAACCTCTTTATAACTGAAAACATGGAAATAGAATGATGTGCAGGCGTTAAAAATTTAGTATGGGAGTTCACAGAGTAACGTTTTGCTCACCCTATATTCCTCCTATGATGTTACTAGTTAGTGCCGGCAGATTTCCATTGCCATATCATCAAGAGTGTGTTCCTCAAACATCTTCTCTGACATCAGATTTTGACTATTTCATTCTCCTAAAAGGTGTTTTGCATTTGTTGGTGGTACTGGTATACATATACACTGCTCCCAGGTGACAGTTCAACCATCTAAAACAGAGTATAAACATTCCAATGAATTAACGTTTAAAGTACACCTCCTTAAGTTAGTCAGAAGTAGAATATTACATTTCTCTCAAAAATGAAGTTATCTCAAAGATTTTTTATATATATTGGATTGGATATATGATCAAAATTGAAAAATAAATCGCACAAAGATATACATGTATATTGTGGTTGCCATAATAATGGTGGCCAACTCGGATTTTAGGGCTTGACTTGAGAATGGCCTCTATGTGTATACACCCTCTGCTGTGACACTGACAAGGTTGCTTTGCTTGCTTAACTGTGTCCGTTGGCCTGAACGAATATTGTGTGAGACTGATTCCTCTTTTTTCTTCCCAGAGGGAAACGACACTAGGGCATCTCTCGAACCAAAACAAACACAGATACTGACATTTGATTTCATGGGGGAAGAAACATACAACACATTGCCTGGCCTTTAAAAATTTGAATCAAATCCTTTTCTCAAATATATCCCAGTTAGTACTTTTTCCCTGACAAAAACAGCAGTAGTATTATACTATACGAACAGAATAACTACTGTCTGTTCCACATAATATATCCGAGATGTTTTAAGCGATATTTCGGAGACAATGTATTGGACAAGTTGGGGAAAATACCTTGATCGATGTAGGGCTATGTCAACTTCAGGTTTGATATATTTATGGAAAATGTGGATATCTAGCCATCCTCTGAACTGCATGGATCCTTCAACGGCTCGATTGTTCCATGATTTTCACACCAGCTTATTGTTTCGTTTAATGCGACTAATCATTCAAATTAGCCACTTTAATATTTCAAAAATGAAACATGGCTTCAAATGACATTCAGGGATATTTATTTTGTAAATAAAATGGCATGTGATGGCATAATTCCATCTCAAAGTCATATCAAAGTTGCATGAAGGTAGATGCATGGACTGATAAATAAATTAGATTAAATTGTCCGATGCAATGCACAATCTCCTAGCATGCACACACATGGCAGGGTCAGAATACCCAGAGCAGAGGTATGTTTTTTATGTGGTGCACATGCTAGCAGATTAGATTATGGGTCTCTCAATTAAACTTGATTTATTAACTATTAACTAGGCATTGGCTCTTAAATCCTGCAATTTGCGCATGATCTTGACATCGAAGTATGCCATCACATGCCATTTTCATTCACAGAATAAATTTTACCAAATATGTCATTTGGAGCCATCTCCTATTTTTGAAATATTAAAGTGGCCAATTTGAATAATTAGTCGCATAAAACAAAGCAATAAATTGAAGTGAAAATCATGAAACAATGACGTCATAGATGTTGTTAAACCGGGTGTGTGTGGATGTCCACATTTTGCATAAATATAGAAAAACTGAAGTTGACATAGCCCTATACCCCATTCGAGGTATAATACCCCGATGAAGGTATAATACGTCGATCACGGTATTTTCCCGAATCTGTTGGACGACGTTGTAACTTCACACAGTAGATACATGTAATCTAAAAAGTACTAATTTTATTCCAAAGTATCAAGAAAATCCTTCCAGTCTAGTTCTCAATAAATCGCGAAAACAAAAATTAGATGTCATGACGTCAAGCCGGCATGTTATAAAATTGGCAGATCAACGTCATCGTAGTCCCAAAATATCATGGTAGGTATTGGTCATTTTTGTCCATTCTTAACATATTTCAATAAAATATGAAGGAAAAAATTAGTATTTTTTAGTTTACATGCACATACTGTGTGAAGTTTCAATGTTGTACTATCTGTTGTTGCTCTATCAGAGGAACACGGGTCTGACAGAGAACAAAAGATTTGGCTGATCTGTTAGCCTCCAGCGGAAATTCAACTGGGGGTCAGATAACATGGAGGCACAATTTTTGCTTAGAAATATAGAACTAAGTATGAGAAAATTACCAAACTTTCAGACGCAGAAGATATCTTAGCTCCCAAACATATATGTTAGAATGGTAATTGAGTTGTACTTTTTTATGATAAATCTCATTAACTTCAATGTTAATTGTAGACTTTTCAGAGCGGGGAACAGCGGGGGACTGACGTCATCACGTGTTCCACAATAAATTGTCCCCGAAATATCGCCAAAAAAGGCTCAGATATATAATTTATCTGGGACAGACTGAAGTAAAATATATAAAATATCCAAAATGAATAGGCTATACAGTTAGTCCTTTTTTCTGACCTGTTCATCTAGGCATATAAACTTACTGGTACTTGCCTTGTTCCGTTGTAACAGTTGTTCAACTTGATGTTGTTGTTGTTCAAACAGCGACTTCTCTCTCTTTCTTCACTTTTGCCGTGTTATTACCGTATTAATACGCCTCAGTGGTTGAATCCTTGTAGTCCTACATCACTACGGCCGTACATTAAGAATTTGACACACAAAAACAACTTTGTTGGTTGGAACACAAAAATATAAACTCCCTAAACGGCCAACGAATGCCACGTTTACAACAAAACGCAGAACGAGGCTCTCCGAGGTTCCCTAGCAAACTGGTATATGTAAGTAATGTAACAGTGAGTTAGGGTACCAGGCTGAGCGAAGTCAAAATCGTCACAGCGCAAGTAACAGCGGGAAAACAGATCGGCTGTTCTGTCAATTACGGTCCGTAATTGCCACAGTCTTCACTGATACTTGAGATAAATTTCTACAACCTGGCGAAGTGAAAGATAGTTCGTCTATTTAAATTAAATTTAAACCATGTGCAAAACTGTGAGCATTTTGACCATATTACGAGATTGTTCAGCATGCCTAACTCGGACACCACTTTTGTACCTCGCCTTCCTCAGATTATTTTTAACAACATGAAAGTCATAAATAAATCCCAGGATTGGTCAGAATTACTATTTAAAGAGGCGTTTGCAATTAACAGCAACAAACCACAATTAAATAATGGACTGAAAGCTTCAAAACAGTTAGCTTTGTTTGATTGATAAAACAATAAAATCTGACAAATGTATATTATATTGAACTGGTCACTTCCCTAGTGTGTATATACAAACACTTGTCAGCCTTAACTGAGTCTTTGTTTATTGCCGTCACCACTTACGGTTTAATACCACATACTGTTAATCCCTTCTATCATGTATCTTTTATGTAATGCCACAACAACTGTTTATATTGCACATAATTAACATTGATGGCATTTTTACAACCATATATGTTCATTCATAACCGATGATTTCAACACATTCCCTGTATATACACCGTTAGGTTTCTCTGTAAAATTACTTCTGATGATGGTTTGAAGGAAGCACAGGCCCTCAAAACAAGAATGTCGGGGGGGGGGGGGTGGACGGTGGTATTACGATGAAGTGTCGAAATATGGGGTCTCTATATATAACCCCATGCTTTAATTAAAAATATATAAAGCATGGGGTTATATATAGAGAACCCATATTTCGAGACTTCACCGTCATACCACCTTCAACCCCCCCCAAAAAACCTCCTGCTTTGAGGGCCTGTGAAAGGAATAAACCGAAGTATTGAGTCACAATGAATTGCTTGTCATTCTTCGGAGTGCTTACCCTGCTTTACTATTTAAATTATACAGAACACTTACCGCAGCGACCACAAAATTAATGGCTAAAAATGTGCCCATACAAGATTTTTCATGGTCACAACTAGGGACAATAAAATAAATGTATTGTACCGTCCCTGCCGCAACTCATTAAGCAAAAATAGAGATGGCCATAATAATGGGGTTCGAAAAAGTGACGATATAAATGCTTGTCAAACTATATATGCGACCACCATTTTTATGGTTGCAACTCGTTCATCACATAAAAAGGGACCATAAAAATGTGGGTCGGAAAAATGACCATATAAATGATGGTCGATATATAGATTCGACCATAAAAGTTATGGTCAACACTGTTGACCAGATATTGGTGACCATCATTTTTATGGTCGCGCCCCGTTGACCATATATTCATGACCATCATTTTTATTGTCGCATCCTAGGCAACATGATTTATATGGTCGCAGCGACCATATGTTGTGGACAGTGTTCATGACTCGAAATAGGCTATTTTTCCTGAGTTTTTCGTTATCAAAAACAACAACAGAAAGAATCTATGGGCCTATATTGAAATTACTAGGAAATGTCAGATGTGGAGATAGAAGTTTGAAAACGTACAAACTGCCGAAATCACATGGTTCAGATGCACATTCCTGTTTTACGAAGTCTTTTCAAAGAACATATATCATGTTATATATATATAATAGTTTTTTATAGTGTGAAACTTCTCACTATTTCAACATATGACGTCAAAATGTGACGTATTTATAAGACAATAAACAAATATTGCCTGTTGTAGCGTGGAAAGTACGGTACTTGTTTTACTATAACGAATATCCTATTTGAAACGAATTGGCGATTTTAAAATGATGTGAATAAAGATGGCACGGTGAAAAGCATATCGTTTTCAAGACTGCGCGTTGGTGATTTCAAAACGTCGTGTTATCAAAAGATTGTTTGACCTGGGCTAGTTTGTCGCATCATTTTGGAAAGTAACGTTGGAGTGATATGCAAGAGGTGAGAAAAATTGACGTCCACAGGAAAGCATCTCTCGGCACCTAACATTCAGACCTGAGAATACGGTGGATTCTCGGACCTAGCCTTGGTATCCCAGCCGCTCTTTTTTTTTGCATCTATTTTATTGCAGCTATAAGATTCACCGTGTTCTTACTTACCTTTTCAGAAGATGTCAAATTTATTTCATTCAATCTCCAAATCATATTCACTAATTTCTATTACCCACCGTAGCCAGCTGCAGCCGTACGGCCAGTCTTCGTTTCGGGGGAGCATGCTGGTGCGCGAGTACGAAAGGCAACTCGTGGTTCAGGGTGTAACATCTACGTTGAATAATAGTAATATTCAACGCTCTGCCGTGGTACATGACAATTATTCAACGGTACGGCAAGATATGACATCATCACTGACCAATACGAGGTATAATAATATTTCATTAAGTACCTTGCTGATCTGAGGTTTTAAAATTTGTTTCAAAACCCAGTCAACACGATGTCAGTATAACACGACAGACAGACCGAGTGCAGACATGGCAGATTTATTTATACTAGCTATGAAATGGCCCGCTACGGAGGCAAATAGGTCACCATGTAATTCACATTTATGAGTAACGATCACCGATTTATTATTTTACAATTTTGATACTACAGAAAACAGATTTTGTGGTTTACTGAGAAAGTGTCATCCTAAAAATAATTGGATATAAATGTTATCTACTTTCTAAATGGCATTAGTATATATATAATATCGGCTTTAGGAGCTGTGCCATTATATGTCTATCAGAGGGGTAGTAAATGTACGTAATCTAGACTCCGATCTCCGAACTTCCTCTTTTTGTGGAAGCTGAGGTAGCCGAGTGGTTTAGGCTGCTTGCATTTACTGCTGGCGATTTGGTGCCAAACTCTGAGGACACGGGTTCGAGTCTCGCAATTAGACCCCCCTTGAAACTAAAAACACTCATACGTTTCAAAAGGAGGCAATATTAGAAATAAATGAGACACGTTTATATCTAGTTCTTCATATGCACAGCTTTGTGTTCCAATTTCACGAACTCACGATTAATAGCGAATGAGTTATTAGACGACAAATCTGAGAATCGTGGTGAAATTATAGCTGCTGAAACGACGAAAACCTACCGAGGATGGAATGAAATCCGATTTTCTTAAAATCATGGCCGGTAGTTTCTTCAACAAAGCTAAATGATTTTTAATCCAGTGCAAAAAACCACCGAATTTATAACATTCTTTTGAAGTTTAAAGAAAGTTAATCACTTTATCAATTGATCACCATGTGTTAATTCTAGTATACATAATATATCCTAGATTAGATTAGGTTAGATACATAAGCGTTGGAAACGATTAATCCATTCTTAAAGGTGAACTGCAAAGCTTTTAATTTTATCTAAATTGTTGCTTATATACATCTTGTCTTATGTGACATAACTTTTATACGTTTTTGGGGCAAATATAGTTTGCAAAATTGTACTAATAACAATATTTAAGTTATCCTGTTATAAATCCGTCTTGAAAACTTGCATCGCTTGTCTCTCTTGGTTTGTAGAACGTTATGACGTTATAGTGGTCCCCTTCATTCAAGTTTTATTCAAATGTGACGTCATGTTAGGCCGAATGAATGAACGAAGACCACTATAACGTCATGACGTTCCAAAAACAACGGGAGGCAAGCGATGACGTTTTTAAAAGTTCTGGCTCTCTGTATAAGTTTTGACTTCTCATATACCCAAAATAAAACGATAACCCACAGAACTATTACCACACATAATTGTAACAACTATAGAAGTTCTTGTTTTATGACATTTTAACAGAACCTTGGAAAGCTTTTCAGTTCACCTTTAAGTGGGTACCTCTAGATATCTTATTCAACAGCTCAGTTTAAAAGCTTAATTTTCGATATTAAGATACGTTTTTATCAGTTTGATTGTTTCCACTATCTTATAGTCTAAGAGTTGATTATGAATTAGGAAGAAAAAAACTATTGCTGAATTTTGGATTTTTGTTATGGATCACTACTTTAATATTACCATCAAAATCTGAATTCAACTATAACCAAGCGTAATCGACAGAACAGGCCATAGCAATATATCAACCTGCTCATTGGGCTGAGACTCAGTTATAATTACAATTATACAGTTATAAGACAGGATAGTCGAAAATATTGCTATTCTCAATATCTTAGTTATAGCTATCACGCTTTCATGACTCGAAATAGGCTATTTTTCCTGAGTTTTTCGTTATCAAAGAACAACAACAGAAAGAATCTATGGGCCTATATTGAAATTACTAGGAAATGTCAGATGTGGAGATAGAAGTTTGAAAACGTACAAACTGCCGAAATCACATGGTTCAGATGCACATTCCTGTTTTACGAAGTCTTTTCAAAGAACATATATCATGTTATATATATATAATAGTTTTTATAGTGTGAAACTTCTCACTATTTCAACATATGACGTCAAAATGTGACGTCTTTATAAGACAATAAACAAATATTGCCTGTTGTAGCGTGGAACGTACAGTACTTGTTTTACTATAACGAATATCCTATTTGAAACAAATTGGCGATTTTAAAATGATGTGAATAAAGATGGCACGGTGAAATAAGCATATCGTTTTCAAGACTGCGCGTTGGTGATTTCAAAACGTCGTGTTATCAAAAGATTGTTTGACCTGGGCTAGTTTGTCGCATCATTTTGGAAAGTAACGTTGGAGTGATATGCAAGAGGTGAGAAAAATTGACGTCCACAGGAAAGCATCTCTCGGCACCTACCACTCAGACCTGAGAATACAGTGGATTCTCGGACCTAGCCTTGGTATCCCAGCCGCTCTTTTTTTTGGCATCTGTTTTATTGCAGCTGTAAGATTCATCGTGTTCTTACTTACCTTTTCAGAAGATGTCAAATTTATTTCATTCAATTTCCAAATCATATTCACTAATTTCTATTACCCACCGTAGCCAGCTGCAGCCGTACGGCCAGTCTTCGTTTCGGGAGAGCATGCTGGCGCGCGAGTACGAAAGGCAACTCGTGGTTCAGGGTGTAACATCTACGTTGAATAATAGTAATATTCAACGCTCTGCCGTGGTACATGACAATTATTCAACGGTACGGCAAGATATGACATCATCACTGACCAATACGAGGTATAATAATATTTCATTATTTCAAGTATACCTTGCTGATCTGAGGTTTTAAAATTTGTTTCAAAACCCAGTCAACACGATGTCAGTATAACACGACAGACAGACCGAGTGCAGACATGGCAGATTTATTTATACTAGCTATGAAATGGCCCGCTACGGAGGCAAATAGGTCACCATGTAATTCACATTGATGAGTAACGATCACCGATTTATTATTTTACAATTTTGATACTACAGAAAGCAGATTTTGTGGTTTACTGAGAAAGTGTCATCCTAAAAATAATTGGATATAAATGTTATCTACTTTCTAAATGGCATTAGTATATATATAATATCGGCTTTAGGAGCTGTGCCATTATATGTCTATCAGAGGGGTAGTAAATGTACGTAATCTAGACTCCGATCTCCGAACTTCCTCTTTTTGTGGAAGCTGAGGTGGCCAAGTGGTTTAGGCTGCTTGCATTTACTGCTGGCGATTTGGTGCCAAAAACTGAGGACGCGGGTTCGAGTCTCGCACGGGACTGACCCATCCAGCACTAGTATTTGTGCTTTACCGAGAAAGTGTCATCCTAAAAATAATTGGATATAAATGTTATCTACTTTCTAAATGGCATTAGTATATATATAATATCAGCTTTAGGAGCTGTGCCATTATATGTCTATCAGAGGGGTAATAAATGTACGTAATCTAGACTCCGATCTCCGAACTTCCTCTTTTTGTGGAAGCTGAGGTGGCCGAGTGGTTTAGGCTGCTTGCATTTACTGCTGGCGATTTGGTGCCAAAAACTGAGGACGCGGGTTCGAGTCTCGCACGGGACTGACCCATCCAGCACTAGTATTTGTGCTTTACTGAGAAAGTGTCATCCTAAAAATAATTGGATATAAATGTTATCTACTTTCTAAATGGCATTAGTGTATATATAATATCGGCTTTAGGAGCTGTGCCATTATATGTCTATCAGAAGGGTAATAAATGTACGTAATCTAGACTCCGATCTCCGAACTTCCTCTTTTTGTGGAAGCTGAGGTGGCCGAGTGGTTTAGTCTGCTTGCATTTACTGCTGGCGATTTGGTGCCAAACTCTGAGGACGCGGGTTCGAGTCTCGCACGGGACTGACCCATCCAGCACTAGCATTTGTGCTTTACTGAGAAAGTGTCATCCTAAAAATAATTGGATATAAATGTTATCTACTTTCTAAATGGCATTAGTATATAGATTTAAAGGATACAAAGTTCAGTAAATTTCAGGTTTAACGTGTGTAAATACAATTAAATCAAGAGCAGGCTCGTCTGGTGTTCTCCGAGTTTCCTTTGCAAGAACAGAGCTTATCAAGCGTTTAGTGTTCACGGTATCAATACTTTTAACTCTCTTCCGGTCACAATCAGACAGTCTCCCAATCTGCATGGAAAGCCTGTTTTAAGTTCTTCATTGAAAGTTTTAACAAATCTATTAAGTTTTTATGTTCAACCTGACATTTTTTTTGCGTAAATTAATTCTTATACTGAAATATTGCAATATTATTCTTGAACTCATTTTAGTATCCGCTTATTTACTGTATTGTTGTTATAGTTATCTTTGCTAAAATATTTATAATTCTCGACTTTCATGTAAATAGGCAATCGAATTATCAAGTTTAAATAAAGTAGTCCATCAACTCGAGTCCTCTTTCAACATCGAACCTCAACCCACGGTATAGAAAAAATCGTAGTGATTTTTTGTTAGACCATACACAGGCGCATTCTTCTAGGCGGGAAACAAGTCTGAAATATAGTTATGTATTGTGCTAGAGGCTTTTATAGTGGATCAAGGAAATCGTCATATTCCCCGAAAATTAGGGGGTAGGGGTAACATATTTCCGCTTCCACTGCCTGCTACATGCAAGGTATCATTATAAAGGTATGTGTATGGTCTACCAAATGGTGGAAAATTATTTGATTTGTCAAATATGTCTGTTGTTTCTGACGTATGCAATACATGCTGTTCTGCCACCTAAAGCTACTTTCATTCATTCCCAGTTTTAGAGCCTCTTAACGGATTTTCTGCTGGATCACCTGAACGTAGATGTAACCAGAGTGACTTCGTGGGATTGTCGATTTGACAGTCGTGTGACTGCTATACAGAAGATTTCTTGGAAACAAAATCATTATCAACTAGATTAACCTATCATCTTTCCTTCTCTACCAAAGTATACATTTACACTTTAGATCCTAAAAACCTGGTTTGTGATGAAGGCTTTCGGGATATATTAGCTCATTGGGTATCAAGTTGTTGTGGATGGATTGTAAGAGGTTTTCGGCCGAGAGTCTATCATTTGATGGTATTCCAGATACGCGTGAGTTATGATGCCCATACATTCAGGGATTTAAAATCACAGGATAACCATAGATGGCGTTCACCGGGCACTGAGACTATCCCATTTTACATCTAGTTTTGAAAAATGGACAGGCTCATTGAATTAAGAATATGAGTCGGTATTGAGTTCCTTATGGCCATCCAGAACTTTTCAAAAGTTTTCTGAAATCGAAATATATACTGCAAAATGCACCCGAACACACCATTTTGATAAATTTAGAAAAAAACCCAAGACGGTCCATATAACAGGAAAGTATTTGTTCCACTTCAGAAACATTTCTACGTTTTTAATTCAATCGTAAAAACATTTCTGAAAAGTCTCGATATGATGTACTCGATATTTCCTTCCGCAATCCATGTTGATGTCCAGAAAATTATGTAAAGGAAACACATGCCAGGCAAATACGAAAATATCACATCACATACTGGTACATGACCAACAGCTAGTCTTCTGCAGATGCCATTAACTAGCCAAACTAAACGCCTATTTTGTAGATTGGGTTGCTAACCTACCGGTACTGACCTATATAATTTACCATCAGTCACATTAATTCCGACCTGTTGTGAGTTATGAATGTTCTGTAGAAAAACTACTTCTAGGAATATGATGAAATTATTTTACCAAATACCTGTCATTTTTGCTATATATTTTCCCTTGCAGGATACATGCTAAGATATCTACACATCTACACTAATACTTGCTTTAAATTAAATTTGGTGAGCTATTGACCTAAATAATGGACGGTACTTAAACGCTCGTTAGAACATACTCTACCTTCACAATGCTGCCTTATTTGTAACATACGAGACAGTGTAGATAGTGAAATATTATGGAATGTGTTAAGCCTCTCCATGCCACGTACCTGATGTTCGCATTTTTCGCATGGGAAATCAGTTCTAAATAACAGCTCATGCGTCACAGATGGGTTTTCATCTGCCTAGAACTAGCAAAATTAAGGCACACCTTTAATTGGGAATTGTAGACAGAATGATTACTTACTGGCCTACATAACTGACACCTGTCCGTAATATTAAACGCTTCTGAACCATGTATACCATAGCCCATACTCATACCTTCACAACGATACTTTAATTGCAATATATGGTCAATAGTGAAACTTCAGCTCATCCCACCATCTTGAATATTCTACAATCATATGACTGTAGATTTGATCCGCAGATTGATATTGTGCATTGTTGGTTGCCTAGTCACGTTGGCATCAAAGGTAATACTGAGGCTGATAGGATGGCTAAGACAGCCTTAGATAATGAGGTTGATCGTGTTGGAATCCCATATAGCGATTTCAGACCTTCTAGCTGTGCTTATGTGAGAAAGCTGTTTCAATCTTTATGGGATGCTGTGAGCAATAACAAACTTCGTGAGTTCCGAAAAACTGTAGACTACACTCATCTGAACAGCCAGAAACGTCTCGATCAAGCCATGATCGGGCGATGTAGAATCGACAATACACGATTAACTCACGAACATTTACAAAAAAAAGAGCCAGTCCTAAGGTGTATTCCATGCCACGAAGATCTCACAGTGAAACATATTCTTATCGACTGTACAGATTTTAAAATTGTAAGAGATTCTTTTTATCGAGCAGCTACTTTAGAAGATCTTTACAGTAGGGCGAAAGAAGACTGCATTGGTTATTTGAGAGAAATCGGTTTGCTGTATAAGATATAATGTGTGTATGTTTTAATGTGTTGGATTACTAAGTCATTAACTTGAATACTTAGAATTTTGTTTGATTGTCGCTATTTAGCTGAAATATTGCTGAACGCGACTCCATTCCCCCTAAATTTCATGTTTATTCAAAATTAGTTCGATCTGTGAGCAGTCTTGTGGAGCACAGCTGACAATATGGAACACATACACCAATTTTCATTCTGAAATCACTATAATGACCTACTGGCCATAACAGACGATCTTTAACCAACCAAAATAAATCTTCCATCAGGTGATAGCTCATAAACCTTCAAACTGATACCTGACATGTAAAATAAAATAAGTAGAATTGGAAATAGGCTGTCATATGTTATCCCGACCCCCTAAGTTTCATATTTTTTACAAGTTCCCTGGCCTGTTATAAGCGCCTCTAGCACACTACCTACTCATGTTTCAGACTGGCCCTCCACCAAAGAAGGATGTGTCTAAGAATTTTCTAAATAAAAATCACTATGAAAATTTTCTATACCGTAGGTTGAGATTCATTCTGAAATAAGCCCTTTTTTTCTGTTTGGGATGATGAACTAGAGGTCCATTCATTCATTCAATCATTCTTACATCTCTTTAATGGTTTTCAGTGCCCTTGTCCAGCATCAAAAATACTTTTAACGATGAGATTCGTGTCTGTACGCCCAGTGGTTCCTGAGTGAGAAATGAGTGAGGTCTATCAGAATGCATGCTGAAAACATTCGTCGGGCCATGCGATGACACTATCTTTATAAAGAAAAATACATACATACTCTGCAGACTGAAATGTGTAGAAAAAGGTGATATATATTGTAGATACTCTTGGCAATACTTTGGTAGTTTAAGGCATCACCGTCCACAAACTCATTCCAGATAAACACTTCACGGTATTATTTTACTGTAATCCACACGTTGGCCAACCAATGTGGATATATATGATTAACTCACCAATGATTATGACGTTTATATTATCTTCGTACTGTATGTTTTACCCGCAATATTTTTTTCCCAACAATATAACATATTCTTAAAAGTTCACGTCAATTTATATGAGTCTCAAATATAACAGCTAGCTTGATATATTTTACGGTAATTCAATCCAAGGTCAACCACGTATACGAATACACAATGTGGACGACGCCTATATGTTGAATGTAGGAGCTGATGTTCCTGCGCCCCACTCCAATTTTGGCACTAATTTCATGTCGTCTATCATATACTTGTAACATAGGAAAACACAATTTGGGTGTGGCCAGTCCCACTCTCTGGGTCATTCTCTTGGGAATGAGGTATAAGTTGACCTATAAATTGTATCTCTACAAAACATGGAGTTATGGGAATACACATTTTGGACGATTGCTTGTAGATGATGTACAGTCTGTGAATATACATGTATACCACCAGGTTCTACAATGATTTGATGTTGTCTATCGTGCATGTCGATAATAGACTTATAACACAGGAAAACAAAATATGGGCGTGACCATCCCCACCCCCGGAATCCGGTCCAAAATAGATCCATGTCACTATCACGTTCAATACCTTTCGAATTGTGTATATAATGTATAGCTCTAAATCATGTGGTTATCGAGTAATAAAACTACGGGCTACGGGCAGACAGACAATGCGGTTTTTATGGTATAGATAGAAGAAAGTTGAATATATCCACTGGCAATAATTTTGTAGTTTAAAGATATAATAGCTTCTTTTTGTCTCATTAGCTTTGAAGAAGTTGGATGTATCTCCAACGAAACGTCAGCCCCACAACAATAAAGAATTTGTTATCCATAGAATAGCCTTGTGTTATAATAGCTTCAGTCTAGTTTATGATAATATGTTGAATATTCGGGAATGAGATATTATATTAGCATATATTAACATTTAAGTCCAACGAAGGAATTATATTTATTTATTTTAAGGTCATTTACCCAGAGAGCTATCGCACTTGGTAAACAATCATTAATTGCAGTCAATCTGAGTTGACAGCCTAGTTTGGCAATATGAACTAAAGGAGAAATGCTTTGTCTGCTACTTGTTAAAGTATAGTGCATGATTTTGTCTGTCATGGGTTATTCGGCATCACTCTTCCTTGCAATACCTTTACAGTGGCGTATTTTATAAAGTGTATCTCTACGTTACGTGGTTAACAAATTAATGTTGAATCCTGTTCTGCTTCTTCATTCATGTGAACTATCCAAAGCACGATAAGAGAGACGAAATTTCAACAAGTAGTATGTACATTTGAATATATTAACAGGATTGATGCGGGAAGTGAAAACAACGGAAAATAATCAGTTGAATTTCCTGAAAATTGGCTACCGATACTGCGGATAAATGGAGAGGGGGCAGTGAAACAGTCGGTATATTCTGTCGCTGCATTTAGTATACAATAATTTTTTTTTCGAACAATTCCGCATAAATAATAAAGTATTACCAGATATAATAGGTATTAGAAATATTTGGCAATTCAGGTCAGAATTTTATGTAGCTAAAAGGTGTTGTAGGCGAGAGCTGTTGTTGTTATTGCCTAACTTCGTTTGAATATCTGGTCATTTTTTCTTGAAGGCTGAGCTTTTGGTCATTTATGATCTTTTGTGAATGCAGGTGTTCCGAGTTTACAAGCATTTCACTATTGATACAAGACAACGTAGTGTGGGCCGATAGAGTATCATATCTGAGGTCTGACCATTTGTGATATTCCTATTTCTTTTTGCTACACCTCAACAGCTATAATATCTACCGGGTTATTGGGCTGTTTGGTGTGAGAATTAAAAAAAAACGATTTTATAAATCATATATAATTATTAACAGCAACCGCTGGTGCCGTAGTTGTCAATTTGTACAAGATTTAGTATTTAAATGTTGAATACATTATTGAAATATTCTCAAAATTACTGGTTTTGCCAGTTGTATACATGACTTTCACTTTGTCCAACATTTGATGAGCTGCTGATTTAATAAAATAGCGAATAATGCCACTGTGCTACAATCTTAACTTATATCCGGTACCACATGATGGTTTCCGAAATCTCTCGGTGGCTCTCGTGTTGCCATAACTACTGAATTTCCTATGCCCTTTTTTTTACAAATATAATTAAGTAAACTTTTCAAGTAAAGCCGTATTCTTCTGATGAGGGGTAGATATTGCATCGGTAATATAAGTTAGTCACAAATTAATTTGCCGAGAATCATTTCGTCTGCTATGGGGAAGCAGTAGCGATACTATAATTTTATGATGGGGTGTTGGAGTAATTTTTCCTGATCATAAAGTATATTGCTGTAAACTGTAAGAACGATAGTATATTATAGAAACTGTGTAGGAGTAAATATAATTCGGGTAAGCTATATTTCTGTAGATATATATACACTATACCGACCATGGGCATTCCATAGTCTTCATCCCAAGATGTGAAGACGTAGTCTACCTATCCACCAAGAGCTTTTCTATATGTTGCATATATTTGGTAGGCTCTACACTACTGTCAAAAAGAAAATTATGGAATATTCTCCGCCTATATCACCAGCTGAATATTCCACATCATAGCAATGAATATTTCATACCATGCTTATTAGGAATGTTCTGTACCATCTTATGGACTGCGTTCAAGGAAAGAGAGAGAGAGAGAATTTATGTTTAACTTCGCGTTCAGCAATATTTCAGCTATATAGCGACTGCGTTCAAGGAATATTCCGGTGGTGCTATAGTTTGGGAATATTCCATAACATGTGCATGTGCATAGAGCCCTCTGCATGTATGCACATTCTCTAATGATTCCATATGATCACTCGTAACATAGGAACACACAATTTGGACGATGGCTAGCTATGGTCCCTCATCAGGACCTTATTGACCGTCTAAGTTCATTATAGTATCTGTGTTCAAGAAAACTGAACGTAGATATATTAATGTCGGAAGCCATAAAGCATTCTTTAGCTCTACTACATACAAGAGATATCATTCATGGGATGTTTCTTTGTTTATAGAGTTGCTTGAATTTCTCATTAAAAATATCTATGTGAAATTTGGCAACACAATATATCAGCAGCATATTCACAAACTTCCGTAAATGAGTTTATGTCACGATTTTTTAGATTTCCGTAGAGTTCCGAACTCCATATTTCTGAATTGTATAGTGCAATAGGTTTAATCAGTGTTTCGAAAAGTTGGTTATATATATTTTGTGGTGGATTGGTTCCAGATAGTGTTCTATGTATTTTGAACAAAGCCTTACTAGCTTTCTGCTGAAGGTCTTCTTTGGCGATGTACCAGGGCCGGATCACTAAATGACCAGAACATTCACCAATATACTTTCATTTTTTGTGGCACGAACACATCCCCAGAATATAATCTTGCTCAATCTCACAAAAGGCATGTTATAAAGAGAACCTGTGGCTGTTATGGAAGGTTGTACATGTACCATATTAAGATGAAACGTACCGTAGGGGGGTCACATCATATCTCAATGAAAATACGATCGAGTCCTAATGCCTACTCTACTTCGTAGGTCCTGTGACGTTAGTCACACTGCTCATGTAGGTATTCCAATGGGTACTAATTGTGCACCCCTGCTGGCTGACCTGTATCTGTTCTCTTATGAATATGGCTATATGCAGGTGCTTTCAAAAACCGATCCATTCAAAGCCCGTTCCTTCTCATTCACCAAACGCTATATAGACGATCTTCTCGCTGTGGATAATCGCTATATAAATGACGCAGTGCAGGATATATATCCACCTTCACTGGATTTGAAGGAAACTACAGATAGCCCTACAGGCACATCTTATTTAGATCTCTATCTCTATCAAAATGAAGCGGGCGTTCTCTCTCGTCGACTTTATGACAAAAGAGATGATTACAATTTCGACATCGTAAACTATCCCTTTCTGGATAGTAATAGTCCAGTGGGACCTGCATATGGCGTATACATATCTCGCTTAGTAGCATTTGCTAGATCCTGTGTTAAATGTGATGATTTTAATCAACGTCACAAAACATTGTTGCAGAAACTTATAAAACAGGGCTATTCCACCAAGCGCCTCCACTCAAAGTTTCTCAAATTTGGCGATACATATCCCATGCAGATAGCAAAATACGAAGGTAGCGTCCAAGATCTATGGCGCTACGTTTCGTAAACTGTTGACCGCTGCTCTCTTGCAGGAAGCTAGCCTATGTTTATGTATATTATGATTGTCCTTTTGAATTTGGTGCTAATATTGTTATGTGGAATATGGAATAGGTCTCTAGATTTGTATCCAATACCGCTTATGCCGGTGCTAGGGGCCGTGTGGTCATATCATCCAAGTTGCCACATGAACAGGTACAATAAAAGCGTACCTGAGATACAACACATATCACGAATCGTTAGGATTCATGGTATGTGCTTTAGAATAGGTTAACCAGAAGACTATTCTGTGAAGTCATGTGACGCAGTCAGTATGTCGGCACCTCTTCCCACTTCCCTTATATGTGTTGTAATTTTTACCTGTATATGGCCAGATTCTGCTGGTGGACGTTTCGTCCCCGAGGCCCGCCCCCTGTACAGACCTTTTGGTCTTTGATATATGTTGGCATTCGTGGGAAGTTGATGCTGGGTCGACATCGGGCCTTACAGACTAGTCTTTTGTGTTAAATGCCGTCATTTACATCTGACGACGATACAGCTCACCAATCTCCAGTGTACGAGTTGTAAAGGCGAAACAGCTCACGAATTACCAGTATACGAGTTGTCAGAGCATTTCCATCATAGCTCTCTAGATTTGTATCTAATACCGCTTATGCCGGTGCTAGGGGCCGTGTGGTCATATCATCGAAGTTGCCACATGAACAGGTACAATAAAAGCGTACCTGAGATACAACACATATCACGAATCGTTAGATTCATGGTATGTGCTTTAGAATAGGTTAACCGGAAGACTTTTCTGTGAAGTCATGTGCCTCTGTCAGTATGTCGGCACCTCTTCCCACTTCCCTTATATGTGTTGTAATTTTTACCTGTATATGGCGAGATTCTGCTGGTGGACGTTTCGTCCCCGAGGCACGCCCCCTGTACAGACCCTTTGGTCTTTGATATATGTTGGCATTCGTGGGAAGTTGATGCTGGGTCGACATCGGGCCTTACAGACTTGTCTTTTGACGACGATACAGCTCACCAATCTCCAGTGTACGAGTTGTCAGAGCGAAACAGCTCACCAATTACCAATATACGTTTTGTCAGAGCATTTCCATCATAGCTCTCTAGATTTGTATCTAATACCGCTTATGCCGGTTCTAGGGGCCGTGTGGTCATATCATCCAAGTTGCCACATGCACAGGTACAATAAAAGCGTACCTGAGACACAACACATATCACGAATCGTTAGATTCATGGTATGTGCTTTAGAATAGGCTAACCGAAAGACTTTTCTGTGAAGTCATGTGCCTCTGTCAGTATGTCGGCACTTCTTCCCACTTCCCTTATATGTGTTGTAACTTGGATTATAGACGCGGATATTCTTTAATGGACGACGGCTGAATTATGAATGACGGACTAGATGCTTGTAATGGTTGTCGAATCTGACACTTATATTTATCTTTCCGGCGAATTGTACATACAGCCTCTTAATTAAATTTTATGATCTATAATATATATACTCATAAAGTAGATTCTTTTTAATTTGATATTTATTTCACAAGAGCATAATATTGGACATTTTACAAAGTATAGCATATTGGTTGGGTTGGGTGGGTGTTAATGTCACACTTATGAATATTTCACCCATATGGTGACAGCCAGTTTGAATGTTGAAGAAAGCCGGAGTACTCGGCGAAAACCACCGCCCATCGGCAAGTAACTGGCAAACTTCCACATGTACGCATAATAGTGGGGATGATACCATGGGGATTGTTTTTTTCCCATATAATACTCTGTGAAACCTATGCGAGATAATGTGCTGGGACCATTCATCCCACACACGTACATGTATGTGGGATGAGCGCGTGCAACGTGGGCTGACCAATCACGACGCTCGACACGAGCTGCAGGCACGATGAACTCCAGCAGCGTTTCTCTCAGAGTGTCGTTGATATTTTTATTAAAATACTGACTAATGAGTGTTGATTTGAATTGTATGGGATAAATAATCCCATATTGACTTGATCAAGGAATGAAAATTCTTTCTCTCTAGTGGGAATTTCACCCGTGATCAAGCGACGGATATGGGATCATCTTAATCTCAGAATGATGTAAAACACAATTTAGAGGGAGGGAGGGAGGGAATTTGGCTTAATGTCACACTCAAGTTTGTTTCACAATTTAGAAGACGGTTAGCAACTTAATGTGGGATTTGATGCCTGTGTTGGATTATTTTGAGCATGAGCACTACACTAGGCTATCCACTGACTTATAGAATAGTGTACATTTTCTCGTAGAATGGGAAACACTGTTTGGATGACAGATATTTACCCAATGTACGATCGGACTTGACATAATATACATGCTCAGAATACATGTACCACACTCTGTTCTGCAGTGATTTTATACGGTTTATATCTATTTATAACAAAGGAGAGCCAAATTTAGGCGTGACCAACCCGACACCCAGGGGCCCACTTAAAATACTTCTATGTCACTCTTTCTTGTAATATTTACAGTGACGTATAAATTGAGTTTCCACGTGTTTATCGATTTACAAAAATACAGACAGATGGATATAAAGACAGATATCGCCGATTTAATGGTATATACATGCTTAGTGGCCTGAAAGCTTTCAGAAATTCCAGACAGTATAACCCTGCAGCTGATAGTAGAAAAAAAAGTTATCTCGAGATTTTAAGATTGCTTATCTGTAAACGATTTGTCCGGGTCTGAGTCGCCTACCTCTTTATTTTCTAGAGGAATCGTTCCAAAACATCGTTTCAGATTTAATCGCGAAGTTGATCAATATTTCTCGAACTCGCGATTTTCAAAGATTTAAAGTTAATAAGTAAAGTTTCAAGTGATGAAAAATGGAAAATTATGCACAGCCTTTTATTAGTCTTCGTATGAGGTTCAAACTATTCGTATTCAGGTAGTCAATTGGATAACGCTAAACAAAAAAAAAACATCCCACAGATGATATATCTTATATTATAGCATTATACTGATCTGGCATAATTCACGATCATATATATAATCCAAAGAGCACCATTATCTGATGTGGTCACCGAAAGCTTCGCATGGACGCGTCTGATTGTTTAATTGTTAGTATCCAAATGTAGTTGACACGTTCAACAATGAAACACAGATATTATAGCGCCTTGTGGGCGTTCCCGTCGATGCCCCACGATTCTCAGTGACGAAGCAATACTTCAGAATTTAATGCAGATGCTCCAGACCAATGGGAAATTTCCAATTAATAAACGTCCTCCGCCAATGTGGAACGTTTTGGTACAATACTCCTCCACCCCAACTCCCACATTTTTTTGCAGTTTATGGAAATACACCGCTTATAATTTTATTTATATCTGATCAAACCTCTCCCGTATAAAATGTATCAGTATATTCATCATACCATGCTATTCATAAACCTCATTTGATGAATGTTTGTATTACGAAAGAATTCAAAGGGAAAAGACACAAACCGCCTATGTCACGTTCATCATGATATGGATGTCTATACGTGTTTAAGCATGCATCGTTTTCCACGAAAATTGCTCACCGATATATTAATGTTGAAATATTAAAGCTTTTTTTCAATTACGCACAAACTGTAAAAGGTATTTGCAGGAATTTTGTCCGTTCCTTCTTGAGGGTGCTATATACATGTACATGTATAGACGATATGCTTTTGATAATCCTCTCAGAGAATGAAGTTTTCAATGATGCAAAAGAGACATGCAATATGATGTCCGTATTCTAATACTATTATCCATCAAAATTGATTTACAGTTTTTTTCCTGGAGTTTCTGTTGAATTTGACTGTTCTTTCGAGTGTAAAGCTTAGTATGGGAGAGCTCATTCAGAATTTAAACCAAATTGATATTATAGAAACATATCGTCATTAAAAGTGAAACTTTTTATCTGTCTCCGGTGGAGGCTTAGCATTGTTCTTTTGTTTCAGAAGGTTCTGTACCGTATCTTAATATGGTGAACTGGAATAGCTTGACTTGCCAGATAAGGGTGCAATATTTGTACTGGAGACACTGAAAGCACCCAGTTGCCCGATAATGACCATTGTATTTCACCTGTCAAGGCGTGCAGACTGGCTATATCGGTAGCAGATTCCTTCCAGCAATTCCTCTCATCGTAAGATATATAGAGGAAATACCGAATCATCAGTCAATAACCACATACACCAGACTGCATGATCTTCCCACATCTTATGGACCTCGAGTCTACTTTTATAGTATACTGGTAGGTTTATCTGATTCCCTTCGTACATGTATGTTTCCCGAATAAACCTGAACCAGGACGATGGTCAGGTTCAAAAGGCAATAAAATCGCAAAATATCTGTTCTCTGGAAATCTTGATAACAGTCCAAATAAGAATCAGTAGTACTGTAAAGGTTTTATTCTATGTTCTCCTAAACCTCCTTCTATATTTAACATGTAAAACAGCGTAATGTTGGAATTTCATACCCAAACAGGTGTTTATGGTGGAAGATGTCCACATGTCTGAGTGTCACCTTAATAAACACCAGGTCAAGAACTTTGTCCAATGTCCGGCAAAGATCACAGGCAGCAGTGACAGGTCGGAACTGTACAGAGACAGAGTCAATGCGTCCTTGATCCTGCTCCCAGATCTGTTCTCTCCTTTATTGTAAATATTACACTTGTCCGTCCGTGCACGTGTACAAATAGCACCCTACTCCGCATCAACATGGTCACAATTAAAGTCGGGTCCAGAGAAACCTGCAGGCTGATAGACAGTGGACAAGGTTACAACGAATACGCTTGGCATGCTGGCGTAATATGGACGTCCCGGAGGAACGTAAATAAGCAGCCATCCAAGAAAACATGGCACCATTTAACACTAAATCCGTATTACATTGGATTGTTTTCTCTATCCTTGTCAGCTTTCGTGTTTCAATCTATCAATCTGTTTTATATGCAAAACCTTGATCTCAATGTACTTTCAAATATTTGAACAATGATTGCTTAATTGTAGGTAGAATTACAAAAAAATTTTGAAGAACACATATTATAATATCAATGAAATGTAAGTTACTTGTTCAACAAGTCAAAGGGTAAATCAAAAGCAGACAAGGTTGTTTTACGTTGTTGTAGTGGTTTTTAATGAGCCCATTAATTAATTGTTTAATTAAATTATATCTACCATAGAACTAGTCATCTTCATTAGCACTTTATGCAAGTGGAATCTAACTGGAAATACTATTACAGCAAAAGCAACAGCTAACGTCTTGTGTTACGGAGACCTCTTCTAGTTATCTAGATGATGTGGTTTTGCGCTTTTCCACATAATATTGTTAGTGGAATGAATGAATAAGAGACAACATAATATATCTATCTGTTCTGTTTATTATAACGTGTTGAATAGTCATTACTGCGGCGTAAGGCAGTGTTGGTAAACTAGCGGCGGCCTGTCTGTCTATCAGCACCCCACATCATCCATATCACAGAGAACGTGCGGAATGAAGAACACGCCAATTGTACCCTACAAATTGTAAGCCTGTCATCTGCTGGCATGGATGGCAACTCCAGTTAACCCTTCTAAGACTATTCACAAAACCAACTCTACAATAATAACTTTTGGAGCAAATCGTTTAACCCATGGATTCTGTAATTTGAACACACTATATATATCTACAGGATTGATGACTGAATTAAAGCTGCATTTTATTTTATTTCGAACATTTATATACTTCATGGGATCACGGGTGTTGACGTAATTGTATTGCGAGCACCTGTGTGTTATGTTCGATGATGAATCAGAAAGCGCTAGGGGTTAATTACTCTAGAATGGGGTTCTCTCAACGTGTGGGGTGTGGAATGAGCCGTAATAAGCCTCTGTTTCTGTCAACTTTGGCCAGTCTCAAATGACGTGTGGAGAGCTTTGAAATAGTCTTACACACTCGTACGGTAATTTGATACACAATTTGTAGAAGATGGGGCTTTCTTTCCTATGTCTACAGAAAAACTCTTCCCGCACTAGAAGCAGAAACAGATGAGTACGCATTCCTATCGCCACTTTTTCATCCATTCTAGTTCTGACGGGTAAATATGCAAAAGGCATCAGTGTTGGGAAAATTCATTTTCTATATGCTAGCAATTAATGATGGGGCTGTGTTTTTATTTCAAATAGCAAACGAAATTTCTTGGAGTAGGGAACTCGAATTTAGTATTACAGTACCTCCTCAATAAGTTACCTATGCAATAGCGAAATGACGCGAGCATTTTTGAACTGCCCAAAATTGCTAAATATTGAAATTAGTTGGAATGGATATTCGCGATGGTGAGCTTCCATAGTTTAGCTATTTGTCTTACACAGAAACTGTCGCATATTTGTCTGCGACTTTCGTCCGACGGGGTTAGCGATGTATCGGTTTCATAGTGAGTATAAACAATACCGTCGTGCCTGGACAATCCCCCCAAGGATACGTTTTGTTGCAAGTCTCGGTATTACGAACCCTTGAGACCGTTTCTTTAGCTGGAGATAGTCTTGACTTACCGTGCCAACAAATTGGCTATAACGCGAATGTTGTGGGTCCTGCTTTGTACACAATGTGGGTAACATTCTGAGAATAATGCCAGGACTGCGCTGGGAGTTACCACAGGTTCATTGCACCAGGATTACCCTCTTTGTTCCACATATCTGTCTGGTCTTGTCTGAGCGTCTCTTCTACAATACATGATCACTGGGAGCCAAAATAATAGTAATGAAAAAAAAAAAAAAAATGGTCAAATTAAAAATATATTCATACATGCATTTCATTGTATAATCAGTCTTATTATAAATCACCTCCCAGGACTCCCAGGACCTCTATATCTTTTCCTAGTAGGATACGCTACCAGAAACACTAACGACATGTTTATTGAAATCAATCCATATCAGGTTCATTCTGATAAATAAATATCTTCAATAATGATGAAGATATTGCGTCTACTAAAATGTGTCATGTATTGTTCATACCCCTGAAGAATAATACCCCATATTCCATAGAATGCACTGAGAATTTAAATATACATTTTTAAATAGCACCATTTTCTTCATTACCATATTCCTGCACCCATACCAGCTTCATGTTTAATGACAGTAGTATAAGTAGGCACACCTATCATAAATACTATATTGTTCTATCCAATGAATTGTAGATACAGGTGTCAGATCGCACATTCGAATTTCAGTGTCAAGAAAAATTTAAAGGATTTGCCACATGACTGTGACGTTGTTTCCAAGCCAGCATTGTGATTGGCATCGCAACCCAACCTGGAACAGCTTTGTTTCAAAATCAATTGTGCCAGGCAAATACCCAGATTTTAATGTTTAACTTAATAATATTTAGTCAACAAAATTCGATACTCCTTATCCTTCAAAATAAATTTCAGGAGCAGAGTTTGGAATTGCGTACCTACTGCAAGTAAGCTAGATGCCATAGTATTAGCTTATAGACCTGTCTTATTAGGCATCCCTGAGGATGCATTATGTTTTTTCAGTTTCTTCTTCTTGTTTTTTTGTTTCTTTTCCTCATTCTTTTTTCCTACTTTTCTTCACTGTCAGAATTTCTGTGTGTAGACGTGACGTAATCGAAATAGTTGGGTCAAAAGGACCCGAAATGTTTGGGTCGCAATGGAATTTGACCGAAGTTTTGGGGTCCGTAATATCTAGTCAATTTGACCCAATCCTTTGACAGTGTTGTCCGTAGGATAACTAATGGAATGCCTTTGTTAATCAACTTCAAATGTTGTGCATATTGTCCCTGTCTATTGTATTTCAGCTCTGTGCGAAACTGGGAACTTATTTTTTCTACAGTTTCCCTTATATGCAAAATTTCCATTTGAAAATCTTGTCCATCGGATAACGTTTGTATGCCTTTATCAACCAACTTCAAATGTATTGTGCACATTGTCCCTTTATGGGGGAAGATACGTATTGTTTTTTCACCTGTGTACGAAACTGGGAACTTATTTTTCTACAGTTTCCCTTATATGCAAATTTTCCTTTGAAAATCTTGTCCTTCGGATGACTCTTGAATGCCTTTGTCAATCAACTTCAGATTTCAACTCTTTTCAACTTACTTTTCCCGACAATTTCCCTAATATGCAAATTTTTCGTTTGAACGTATGGAAAGTAGCTGCCACAGTTGAGGGTTAAAATGTTGACTGACAATTGATTCAATGTACAAACCCTATACTGATTTGCATATTCTCATTTGCATCTATATAGCACATTCAGTGACTGGTTCACATCCATGGCTCGTGACCATGGTTAACCTAACCCTCATTCATTCATGTCACTACTATGGCCATAAATGGATCCTTTTCAAATTTGATATGTGAATATGTCGTCAAAAGATTTTGCTTGGTATTGCGTTCCGTCCACAATGACTACACTCTCTGGTGACTACATAGAGGCCAACTTGAAATTTTGTTTCGACTAAGGGTAAATTAAGTCCTCAGGTACATGTATGTGAATATCTTGCCACTATTTCATTGCTTGAGATTATTATCTTTGGAAATAATTATACTCCATGTGAAATAGGATGCTCCCTCGTTCGGATGTATTTCACTAGCTATCCACATGTATCCACTGCATGTTCTCCAAATTCTCTCAAAATCATGTTATAATATTTCAAAATGAATAGCAGAAGTACAACCTATGCAGAGGACCACTATCATGTTTGATGAAGAAAGAAAAAGGGACAATGTACGACAAGAGTATCACGTCTTTGTTCCTGAAAGGTTTCAAGATTTTAGTCCAAATTTCCCCGCCCAACGAGAAATATCAAACGATAGTGTTCCGTCAAGACCGCCCTAGAGAAAAGCATTGGAAGTCATAGCTAAATATTTAGCCGTTCCCTGGACATTCTCCCTACGGGGTTAACTGCTTTTACTGTACAGTGCATCAAAGAACGGGTGGTTGGCCATTTGTTCTCCGGTTGAGATAAAGGCTAAATATCAAGGCAGATAAAATATTTTGGTCTGGGGGTCATCTAGTTCTTCGGAAATGTTGTTCTTTATATGATGCCAAAATAGCTTTAACTTATTTCGTCAGCATGTGTGCATTCGTTTAATTTTAGGGTACGATAATATAGCACTCTACTACTGACACCAGAAGTTGACACACCCTTACCACGAGCAGTCCACGAAGACGCATCATGAAGTTGCCGTTAATTGGGAATATATATATATATAGATATATATATGGCACGGTATATTGAGCATTTGGAGTTGCAATTGTCGCTTTGTCGTCATGCAACCATCTCTCGATTTGGCTGATCATAAATCTTGTCAATTTATGAGTGATTTCAGAGTTGAAAATGAAGCAGCAATTGGTAGATTGTCTGGGGATAGTTGTAACTTGTGAAATGTGAATAAAGGTTAACACAAGAACTTTGGTATCCCGTCTCATGTCTGTATTGAGTTGTGCCTTTACTTGAGTATTGCCGCTGCATTTTAAAACTTTATCTTCCTAACATGATTGCGAATTATTTTCAATATAAAGTGCGCATTAACATTGTTCCTTAGAGGTTGTTTTTAATCTGATTGTTCTCTGTAATTATCATGTTTGCTTATTGTTATATCTTGCGCATCAATGTATTAGTTCCGTTTTGTTTTATTTTGCCTACGTATATTGGTCACAACCGTAACCAATTGTGTTACACACATGTGTACATAAAATGAACCGCGATCGAATTGAATTTAATAAACGCTTTCAAAATCTACTGAAAGCAATGAATCTATTTAGCAAAACTCTATCAGTTTGACTTTCTTCTAATATTATATTCACCACACACAAAGGCAGTTTTACTGTAATCATTTAGTCGGTTTTACGAAACATTTATGAGTTTTTAGAACAAGAGGCAGCCTAATAAATTGTCTATCTAGAACATATTTATTTGTCACCATATACTTTCTATTTCAAGATTCCCACGCATTTGGATGTAAAGTCCGAAAAAAAAAACGAATACCGTTTTTATCAGGACAAAGGCTTCCTGAATGTCGGATCTCATACCTATACCAACATGTTTTGTTTAAACTTATTTATTGTACAAATTATAGTACATGGGATTGGGGTCAAGTTATAATCAACTTATTCATCCCTCTCCCTACAAATATGGATACATAACATGTGTTTACAACAACAAAAATAATGACGTTTTGGCTGAACCTGTGTGAATATATACATGTCACAAATGAAATAAGTTTTAGATTTGCATTTTTAGCAACTTACAGGGGAGAAACTATATATGGTGGCAACTTGACTGTAGCGTGCTAGGATTCTAACAGAACTGGGTACTAGTACATACTAATCCTTCAGCTGAGGTAACTACGTCGTAATCGTGCTACAAATTGAATCTTGAGGTGTTCTTAATAAATGTTAAAACTGACTTGCACATATTATTATTCATTTCGTTTGTGAATGACTCGTTTCCCGACAATATATCTTGGAGGTTATAGTTTGGAGGCAAGTCGTTTGTAATTCATCCCTTAGATTGGTATATAAGGGACAAATAAAGAAATAGTGATAAGCATCCTCTCTTGATTCTCCACATCTACAGCTAGATGTAATAGACAAATTCCTTCTCATTAAATCTGCGTTTAATTGGCTGCATTGATGTCTTAGTTGGGTTAGTACAATGTTAAGTTTCCTTGAACCTATCAAACTGTATTTAGATATACGAGTTTTCTTAGCCAATGAGTGGTGGAAGGCAGAAGTGGATGGTTTGTTTCTTGTATCGTAACTAAGTTTGTTCCATTCCTGAATAGCTGACGGGATAAATGAATTTTTGGATATATTTAAACGTGTTCGGGGTGTCGCATAATTTGCGTCATTCCTCAAGTTGTACGAAGTGGTTTGTCCTACTTGGGGTGTCATTAAATTATATATATAGTCGGGACTTTCTCCATTGTGAATTTGGTACATTACTTTCAATTTTGCAATTTTTCGTCTATTTGCCAACATGTATAGTCACCAGTTGTACATCAAGTATATCATTGTACCGGACAACAAAATGCGAACTTGCTTTCTTTCAAATTGGTATTGAAGAGACAAAATCTTATAAATAATCCGCCATTTCGATTTTAAAATGCCACATCTTCCAGGAGCTTCTACTCTGAGCATCAGCTCCTTGGACGAAAGCTTCCATAGAGATCAAATAATACGATCGATGGGCTGGTCCTTCGGGATAACGAACATCACACACAATTATGAAATTATAGCGGCTCGAATTAGATGACTGTTTGAGAATACTTCTGATATTCGTTCGTTGATGCATTTCAATATATGTGGTCGGTGCGCATGGAAATTGAACCAGTACCATGATCTGTGGCATGTAATATTCTCAATTCTGGGAAGTATTCCTTTCGACTGAGGAATTTATGAGATCATTCCTAAGACAAGAAAATCATCAAGATATGTGTACGAATATTTTTATTACCATATATACGCCCAGATAAATTAAACATGGAAAGTCACCGAGTGAACATTGAATCATAGGCACCAATGAACCCAGACTAGAAGAGAACATCAGTCCTAAGCGGTGGTAAGTAGTATTTGTGTATGGCTTCATGGGTCATGGCGTATAAATCAGTTAACACCACATAGATCAATGTCAGCAAGACTGAATAATTGACAGTTATTCAACCAGCTAAATGGTAAAAATAGATAAGATTCTGTCAAACAAAGCTCTCCTGTTTGGTCCTTTAACAGAGATATGTTCTCGAGTCGATTTGTCTCTTACCAGATTGCACTGATGGATAGGATTATTTGAAAACCAATCGTATCGTTGAAGCCCATGTATAAACTTTTAGGGTATTACGTTCATGCGAAAACATGAGAAGT
Organism: Hanleya hanleyi; assembly: GCA_036873755.1. NCBI lineage: Eukaryota > Metazoa > Mollusca > Polyplacophora > Lepidopleurida > Hanleyidae > Hanleya > Hanleya hanleyi. Next base: position 105,333 of record JAVTVY010041119.1, read on the forward strand.
CGTGCGTCATCTCACAATGCCTGTCGTATACAACATCCAAATATATTTTCATAAAATCAGTCTACATATACATGTCAGCTTAGGACCAAAATGATAAAAGAGCTAAAAAAATATCTTTTATCTTGCACTTTTGAAGTAAAAATTTAATTTCTTTAATTCTGCACGATTCGGAAATTGATCTTTCGTCTGTTTTTGGCTCTTTGGTATACATTTCAACATGGATTTTTAGCCCACCATCACCAGATGGTGGGCTGTTCAAATCACTTTTCGTCCGTGGTCCGTCGTCCGTCAGTCAGTCAGTCAGTCAGTCCGTCCGTAAACAATTCTTGTTACCGCGATTTCTCAGGAACTACTGCATGGATCTTTTTCAAATTTGGTACACAGGTTCCCCTTGGGGTCTAGTTGTGCAAGAAACCTTTTCTGGTCCGATTCGAAAATCCAATATGGCCACCAGGCAGCCATCTTGGATTTCCCCATGAAACCTTGTTACCGCGATTTCTCAGGAACTACTGCATGGATCTTTTTCAAATTTGGTACACAGGTTCCCCTTGGGGTCTAGTTGTGCAAGAAACCTTTTCTGGTCCGATTCGAAAATCCAATATGGCCACCAGGCAGCCATCTTGGATTTCCCCATGAAACCTTGTTACCGCGATTTCTCAGGAACTACTGCATGGATCTTTTTCAAATTTGGTACACAGGTTCCCCTTGGGGTCTAGTTGTGCAAGAAACCTTTTCTGGTCCGATTCGAAAATCCAATATGGCCACCAGGCAGCCATCTTGGATTTCCCCATGAAACCTTGTTACCGCGATTTCTCAGGAACTACTGCATGGATCTTTTTCAAATTTGGCATACAGGTTCCCCTTGGGGTCTAGTTGTGCAAGAAACCTATTCTGGTCCGATTCGCAAATCCAATATGGCCACCAGGCAGCCATCTTGGATTTCCCCATGAAACCTTGTTACCGCGATTTCTCAGGAACTACTGCATGGATCTTTTCCAAATTTGGTACACAGGTTCCCCTTGGGGTCTAGTTGTGCAAGAAACCTTTCTGGTCCGATTCGAAAATCCAATATGGCCACCAGGCAGCCATCTTGGATTTCCCCCCTGAAACCTTGTTACCGCGATTTCTCAGGAACTACTGCATGGATCTTTTTCAAATTTGGTACCCAGGTTCCCCTTGGGGTCTAGTTGTGCAAGAAACCTTTTCTGGTCCGATTCGAAAATCCAATATGGCCACCAGGCAGCCATCTTGGATTTCCCCATGAAACCTTGTTACCGCGATTTCTCAGGAACTACTGCATGGATCTTTTCCAAATTTGGTACACAGGTTCCCCTTGGGGTCTAGTTGTGCAAGAAACCTTTTCTGGTCCGATTCGAAAATCCAATATGGCCACCAGGCAGCCATCTTGGATTTCCCCCTGAAACCTTGTTACCGCGATTTCTCAGGAACTACTGCATGGATCTTTTTCAAATTTGGTACCCAGGTTCCCCTTGGGGTCTAGTTGTGCAAGAAACCTTTTCCGGTCCGATTCGAAAATCCAATATGGCCACCAGGCAGCCATCTTGGATTTCCCCATGAAACCTTGTTACCGCGATTTCTCAGGAACTACTGCATGGATCTTTTTCAAATTTGGTACCCAGGTTCCCCTTGGGGTCTAGTTGTGCAGAAACCTTTTCTGGTCCGATTCGAAAATCCAATATGGCCACCAGGCAGCCATCTTGGATTTCCCCATGAAACCTTGTTACCGCGATTTCTCAGGAACTACTGCATGGATCTTTATCAAATTTGGTACACAGGTTCACCTTATGATCTAGTTGTGCAAGATACCTTTTTCGGTTCAAATTGGAAATCCAATATGGCCATAGGGTCGGGCATATTCTATATATTGACTATAGAGAATATCCATATCTTCACCTTCCATATCAAGGAGTTAAAATAATTCGGAATTAAAATGTATTTCGTCAAATTTTAAATCAATTTTCTTTAGTCCATGCAGTTGCAAGTGAACTGCCCCACCCTTTCGTCTGCCGGCAGGTCAGCTACATGCAGGGACGTCACTCTTGTGACACAATGTCACAACTCGACAACTGTAAACTACTGCATGTTTCGATCCAAGGGAAATAATCAAGATTCAGACACTTTCAAATTCGAAGTTTCAATATTACTGCGCGGACCGGATCCCTTCAGTATTAAGTATTGTACCATCTTACTATTTTCGAGCATGGTATCTTAAAAGAGATATCTCAAACTAGTCCAGTAAACAGAACAGAATTAGCATTCGTTCCAAATTATAAAATCTTAAGTATGCCAAAGTGTCAAAGAGATTTTTCTTCGCTTCCAGTACCCAATGATGACACGTGCAAAAAAATAAATAAAATAAAAATACTACAAAACGAAGACGAAGGATCCTCCGTACATGTACATTCACTTTCAGACTAACTTTGCTCATTTCTCTTGTACTATAACAACCGACATAAGTTCAGTTTCTAGAAATCTTGAAACTCCTGAAACTTAGAAAGATTATATCTTGGTGTTTTCCAGTGTCGCTTTTTCGATCTTTTTCGCTCAAATTCGAAATTCTGTAAACAAAATTACAACTCAATCGTCTCAGTAACAATGGACAAAAAGATCCTCTTGTCATTAGCTTACAATTATCGGACAATGGTGGGCGCCAAGATCCTTCAGGATCTCTCGTTTTTAAATATATCTAAAGTATGACACCTTGAATTAAAATGGGCGAGTGGGTGAGTGAAGTTTAACGGCGCTTTGAACAATATTTCAGTCATATCGCGACGAACCAACAAGGCACCACTCAGTCAAGTTGTGTTCCTGTTGCTTCAAAGAAGTTAATGTTTTAAGCAACCAGAAACCAGACATTCTCCATCCACCCTATAGGACACTGAAGACAGCACTCAAGACACAGACAGGACACATGCATTGATGCAATAAAGACAAGTGCAAATACAGTGCCAGACATCACATTATCAAGGTCCTTCTGCTTCTCGGTAAAATGCATTGAAGCAACGGGAACCTGTGCCCACCGGGCACCCACCATGATATTCATCATGATTCCCGGGAGATATGGTGACATTAAAAACATTATTGATTAGTTTGATTCAAACAGTCGACGCTGTTTTACGTAAGTTTTGTCTGTTAGCGTTCACAGAGTGACATTTGAACATTTTCTTTGTAAGAAACACATTTTGTACAGAATTGAGATTAATGTTAACACATTTTGTACAGAATTGAGATTAATGTTAACACGTTTTTTACAGAATTGAGATTAATGTTAACACATTATTGTGCAGAATTGAGATTAAAGTTAACACATTATTGTGCAGAATTGAGATTAATGTTAAAACACTATTGTGCAGAATTGAGATTAATGTTAAAACATTATTGTGCAGAATTGAGATTAATGTTAACACATTATCGTGCAGAACTGAGATTAATGTTAACAAATTATTGTGCAGAATTGAGATTAATGTTAACATATTATTGTGCAGAATTGAGATTACTGTTAACACATTATTGTGCAGAATTGAGATTAATGTTAACACATTATTGTGCAGAATTGAGATTAATGTTAACACATTATTGTGCAGAATTGAGATTAATGTTCGGCTTCACAAACGTAACAGCTAGGTGATTTCTTCTCGTATAAACACCACAAACCATTAGCACCGCAGGGAATATTATACCTCGTAGGGTTGCACGGTATACTCTGTAGACCAGTGCCCATTGTACTACGATGGAGTGCCCAATCAAACCAACCAACCAACCAACCATATGAGGCGTGTTTTATTCGACCACGAAACGTTTCTTGAAAATGCCAGATTTATCTCGTCATCATTTAATTGGATTATAATTTGACGCGGTGAATAATCGTGAGTTGGCTGCATACAGATTGTGACATTTAGCGCCCATTTTGTTTGAGTGTATCCATGTATTTTTGATATCTATCCATGTGGGCTTAATTGTGTAGCGAAATATATGTTGTATTGGCGATGATGAAGACAATCTTTGCATCGGACTACAGGCCGACAATATCCATATGTGTTTTGTTTTTCCCTTAAACTATACCACAATATAGCAAGCGTCAGATCCGATTTTCAATATTCAGCCGTCGTCCATGAAAGAATTTCCGTGTTAAAAGTCGAAAAACCTATATTTCAACTGTTTCAATGATGTCAGCAGAACATGATGATGTTCTTTACAGTAAATCCTAATCGCTGACCATATTCCTGATCCAAATGAATTTCCAAGTCGTTTTCCAAAGTATGTATCTCAGTCACGCTTTGATTGTGCCTGTTCATTTGAACACCACGGAGATGTGAAACGCATGACATTCAAACGACTCCTAGTCACGGGTTAAGAGGAATTAGACATAAGTTACAAAACGTAGCGCCAGATATCTTGCACGCTACGATCGTTTTGTGCCGTGCCAATTTGTATGCAATAAACAATTTACTTCCACTTCCGCTTTATCATGATAACCAATGAAGGATCGAGCGAGTATACTCATAATTAACAACAGTAATGCATTTATATATTGGAGACAACTTTGAAAATTTTTGTGAATGAATTCTGAATCACTGATAAGGATTTTAATAATTGATTTGAATAAGCACATCGTGTCATCAATTTCTTCCAGGTATAGTGGCTTAACAAACTATAAGAGTGCATTCGGGGATATTGAATGATGTTAGGAATGCGAGGATTTCAGGTATTACAATTTCTTTCGTTTTAGATGTTATATCTACATGTAAGTTATAACTTGAAATACATTTCCCGCGGCGATATACGCGTTATACCTTGACTTTTGTGGACATGGCTTGGGAACGCCTCTGCTGATAAACTGGGTTCTCTCGAGCTTCATGTCAGTGAAGCGTTTGTAGTTCCTGCCAGGAACGTCAAGCTGATCAAATGCCCTTTGATCCATGTAGCAGCTTTGAGAATCTGTCAGCGTCAGGAAATATTATTATTCACCTTACTTCTTTTTCTCATACGTATTCTACAAGTATAACCTAACCCAATTGATGGTTCGAGGTTAATTATAGATTGTATATATAACCAACTTCGGCACACATGCAGGTGCGGAGATGGTTTCAAAAAGACTTTGTTGAGAAAATGTTTTAGCCAGTGAAATCTCAAGATAAACCTGCCAAATTCTGACTAACTTTTACTAGCCATAGTAACGGGCATATTTTGAACCTATTCCGGCAATAACAATGTCGAGAATATTTGTTGCTCATTGACTTCATTTTGTTATCATGGAATGAATTCTTCAACTAGAGAAAGGCCCAGAAGTCCAACCACATTCGATGACGGTTGTGGTTTAAATAATCTGCAGTTCAATAACGAAGGTGTGATAATATTATCTGAGGCCGTTTTGGTCAGTGACACACTCCGACATTCAAACTGCACGAATGTATGTACATTCCGCATTGGTTGGTTGGTTTGATTGGGCACTCCATCGTAGAACAATGGGCACTGGTCATACTGAGTATGCCGTGCAACCCTTTCCCCCACACCGCCCTACACATGCTCCCTCGTACCAATGAGGCATAGCCACTGGTAATGAATATCTGATACTGGGCTTCTTCCTGCTCATTATAGGTACCAGACCACTATTAAAATAGGCAACCTCTGCCAGAGAAGTGAATTGTTTTCAATATTTTTTCCAGTCTCTGTTGCGAGGAATAATTGAAGGCCAGTGGTAGGTGATTGGAGTATGGTATGTGCTTGGTTCCGCTGTGAGTTTGATTTTAACTCAAGGCCTAATAAGGAGTTGCTAAGAGGGACTATTTGGGTGCCTGTGCACCGCTTTCTGAAAGCAGAGGAAAAAGCCAAAATTATGACGTCATTTGTAGGAGCGCGCATAACTCAAAATTTCAATGGGCGACCCCCGTCAAGAAGCCTGTCCGGTTGTAGGACTTGAATTAAAGTACTTCTGGCCGAAATATGGAAGTCGAGACTTAATTAATCAATCGAGGAGATGCAATTACGTTAACAGTTTTTAACATTGCCGCCAATGTAAATTTTAATAGTGGTCTGGAGCCTATAAATTTCAAGCAAAAACTGGGGGGAAAGGGAGATAACCAGTCTTTTAGTAGCGCAGGAGTGAATAAGATTTGAATGGAGCCTTTGTCGCTGGTTCCCAGAGATGTCTGTCTGTTTGCTACACTTTAACCTCGGACAGACTCTGAAATGATGCTTTTCAGATTTCACCGTCCGACTCAGTGTGAAACATTTCAAATCAACACTTTCAGTTGTGTTTTAGCAATCGGATACAAGTGTTCTTTCGAATTGGGATATCTTATAGTTTTGAAGTCGAAATATAATTAAATGTAATTCAGATAATCTTAATTATACTTGAAACATGGTCCTAATAACTGAAATACGACGTTAGCGGTAACAAGGACAAGAAACTCGGATTTGCTGTTCATCATAATTATGTTTTATTTGATATCAGCATCAATGATTGAAAACGGTATTTTCATTTTCTTCTTAAAATTCTATAACATTTTAAGAATACAAACGATAAAAGTTCTCCTTTTCATTTACTTTGTATTCAATACTGACCGATGAGGGAGGAAGAGGAACTTAAATATCAAGTTTCCTAGGAAGCCCTGGCAGCTGTGAAAACTCTTTGATAGCTTTAACAAATGTGGAGAATTCTCTGTAGTAGGACAGCTCTAGAAAGTGTGAGCTAAAGAGCACCAGGACAGCATGGGCGACCATTGAATAGCCCGAAAATCACCCGGCTGTAAGGCATGTACACATAAGGGGCCTCATCTGGCAATCCTTTAACCCCGAGAGATGAAGATTTATATAAGAATAAAGCGTGGCACTGTAATAAAACCTGCAAAGGCCAAACTCTCATCAGGATCAGCTGTCGTTTAAATTCCTTCTCGACTGTCAACCATCACAGCCTCTGGAAGCGTACATCCTTACGTCACTTGCCGCTTAATACTATAACTGATAGAAACACGTGGGCACGTGGAACATATTCCGCGGATTACCACGCGGGCGTTTTCCTCCCCAATTCTTCGTCCCCATTTGGGCTCCAGCTTGAGCAACAAACGACTCGCTCCATCAGCGATACGATATACAAACAAACTGGCTTCAGCACATGATGACGGAAGCACAGGTGGTTAAATGTGCTGATTAATCGAACCTCGTGGCTGAAATCCAAGGCGTTCTGTTGGAGGCGCACAAGCTGTCCAAACCACACTTGTTTCGCGATGTTTACACAAAATTTCTCTGAATATTTCGAGCATGCATCCTCACAGTTTTCCAACAGAGATTCCACAGCGGCTCTGAGAGCAGGTGAAGTGACACATTAAGTGTAAAAACACAGCATTTGGTCTTCGTTCGGAATAAACCACACACGCCATACCATCAAGAATTAGTGTATTACAGAACATCGCGAATGTTATTTACCTTAATAGAAGAGTTGAACAGACGAGAACTGTTCACTCGGGTATCTTTAACACTTCCTTTGATTACTGTTAAAGAGTGAGTTGATAGCTCATCTCGCATTCAAATATTCATGAGACTTCGTAGCAGATCAGTTTGGTTAAATCATAGAAAGCCACGTCGCACCTGAAGTATCAGGATAATTATACAATTATTCAGAGATTTTGAATTCAGACAAGCGTTCTCCATTCTGTGTTCCACTGTAGTCTGAATAGAATGTACCCAAACAAAGAAAACATACTACACACGAATAAGTATATTAGATATATATATTTTTTTATTACAGATTCAGTCTTTTCTCCGAAGTATTTACATAATGTTCAGTGATATTTTATACCGTCTAAATTAATCGGACAACTTCGAGGATATAAGTCTTAACTACTGAATGTCATCTGACATCAGTCGAAGTTCATGGGTGGTAAAATAGTTGTTTGGCCTTTTCCTCCAAGCACAGGGTCTGTTGAACATGCTGTGTTCATATGCAGAGTTAATGGAACGGAAATAATATTTGTCTGATAGTTCGGCATACTGATTGATTATTCGGAATGGCAGCATAATTAATTCCTCTCTCCAGTCAATTCAGGTGGCATTTTTCAAATCTGTTTGGTGCTGAACGATGATACCCATTTGGGACTTACTCCAGGAAATCTACGTAGGAAGCAGATTTACTCTCGGAGAGTCCGAGCACGGATTTCCTAAAAATCATCAGATGTGATACGCAACAAATTCTATATCATGAAAAATCACAACACGATGTTTAATTTTGGTCAAATTATTCCAAGAACTCGTTAGGGGGAATTCTCTCTATAAACTGAAATAATTCGTTTCTACTATTGCGAATTCAAACTGTACATATTATATACATGTAGGTCTGATGACGTCACTACAGCATGGAGAAAAAATGGAGTCCACGTAGACTGTATGGAGGGGGGGGGGGAGATTTGGCTCAATGTCAACTCAAGTTTGTTTCACTCATATGGTGACAGTTCGACAGAACCACCGCCCATCGGCAAGTAACTGACAAACTTTGACACATGCACCAGCTCTGCTCGAACCCGTGTCGGTTCAGGAGTGTGAGGCTAGCGGTCACCAGCGAAGCCACTCGTAGACTGTAGGACCTCTGTTAAATCAAGATATCAACAGACAGTGTCAGCGTGCTGCTGTTCCAGTGATTGGTCAATCGTCCCGCGCCATTTTAAATAAAAACGAGCATTCTCGTTGGAGCACTATTCATAGGAGCCATCCCAATCTCATACACAACCACGTGACTGTCTCAGTTGACCCATGACGTAGCCCGGCCTCGTTTTCCGTCTCAAAATGTGCCGTTGAACTGAGAAAATGTTGTTGTTGCTGAATCAGCCAGTAATTGGCCCTCAGTAGGAGAGCCCAATACTATGGGCTAGGAGTCCATGTTCTTCCATACACTATATTCAGCTGAATAGGTCTATCCCAGCGAAGTTGCTAATGAGATGATCCCGTATCTCAGAGAATAACCCGGAATGGATTATAGATAAATAATCAAGTGGAACTGGACATTTTTCTGCACCGCAATACAGATACAGATACAGGGGAGATAACCAATTCACAAACATTCTCTCATCCGAGTATCTCGCTTCTATGATATCGGGTGTCCTTCTTTTAGGGTGTTATTGTCGTTTGACAACAATACTTCTACCTTGACACACAAACGAATAACAGCACTGCATTTCATGACAGTTTCAACCACATCAAGAAGTTTACAACCGTGTTAATCCTCCAGCTTATCTCACATATATGGCTGATTTAAAGCATCATCGATATCTCACGAATAGTGAAAACTCGGAAAAAATTAAAATGCAAAAGAGCTATCATATAAGTATCGATACATCAGTTATGGATCGTGTAACCATATTTCAATTAACCGGCAAGTCTTGTCTTAAATATTTTGTCCACGATTCGAAAACATCCTCAGTCACTTGTGTATGGTAACAGACTGGTCTCGTGACCATCGTATTGGAAAAAGGGATATAACCTCCCAGTCTTGTTTGTGAAAACATACTCCCATCTGTCGTCATATAATTAGCTACAAGATGTCCACATTGGTTTCCATTTATCAGTCTGATCGCTAAGGTACCTAAACGTCGGCCGCTAATAGCTCTGAAAACTTCCATATAAAGATCATGTCCTCCGACCAAAAGTCACTACAAGAGAGAGAAAGAGGCCCTCGAAGCAGGCGAGCTCTGTCGACCAGCATTTTGAAATAACAGCGAGTATCCCTTTGAAGCGTGCATAAATCTATAAATATATAAGTGGGCGTGGTGGCTTTGACCGTGAGTACCCATGAATACACGATGGGTCCTCTCGCAAGCTCTACTCCAACGAATAGTAGACTCGTCTTGCCTGGAGAAGATAGAGGTCAGCGGAGACAAATAGATATGGACGATTTCCACCTATCCGCGAAGTAACATTTAAGTTTGGTGATCAGACTGTTCATTTAGATATCGACACCTCTTTATCAATTCACTATTTCTATATTAAACAGTCAGACATAATACAAAAATAATATGTTATAGTCAACTTTGTACAGTACAAATCATGAATAAATAAATCGCATGAAAAGGCTTATTCGCCTGTCGTGGAACTCAGCTTGTGCCCCATGGTCGGTCGTCATAAAGGGTATGGTCGTGGTGTACTTAATCGGCTCGGCGTTGGATGTCCCCAATCTCTTGTCTAGCACAGCCGTCTGGAAATCTGTCCTCATTTCAGTTACGGTATACACTCAATATGTCAAAAAATATTATAAGTCGCCTTTCAAGGGTGATTCGCAGTTGTCTCTAGGAATCTCCGTGAAAGAACCGTCTGGACTTCCGGTAGATGTGACACTGGATGTCATGAGGGGTTTGAGCTGACCGGTCACTTTGTCCCGGACTAACTGTGCACCCTTCACACGTTTCCACTTCATTCGTCTGTTCTGGAACCACACCTTAACCTGCAAATAACAAATATTCATTTGTTTTAGTTAAGTTTTTCAACTCATAAATAAGTGCATTTTCCCCGAGACTAGAAGGCTAAGATGTTCATACTATGAGATGTCCAGTATCCGTATTAATCTGTTGAAAATACAACACATTGAGATGCGACACGCACCTTTTAGACTAACTATAAGTTATTGGAGAGGCCGAATTATTTGCGAAGCCTTGTTTTAGTCAACTTCGTGTTTATCTTATCAAAGATGTCCTCTTGCTCTGTATTTCTACACTTATGATGTTCAGAAGTTTGACCATAATGCCAGAAGACTACACAGCAAGAAAAATTGCGTTGGTTAACACCAGAAAATGATGTTAAAATGGCGTTGAATTAGAGTCTTCATCATATGTACCCAGCACCTATTGTTGGTATTGCCCAACATTTTTATTTGATGTGGAGCCAGTATAAAGGTTTAATATCAGTTAACACCAAAATATGGTGTTGAACCATTTTGGACACCATTAATTGGTGACGACCAACACCACTATTTGCTGTTGAACTAGGCTCAACAACATTTTTGGTGTTGGAATATGTCTACACCATTTCTCAACATCACTTAATGGTGGTTGAATTAACTCCAACTCCATTGAATTAACTATCAACTTCAATAAAGTGTGTTGGGCCAACATCATTTTTCTGGCTGTATACAATCTCACTATTCCCGTTGAAATAAAAGAAGTCAATAAACTTATATAGGTAGAACAAATGCACGAAACCAGATGACAATCGCTGAAACGATCCATGGCCGCCATCTTAAAATGGCTAAAGATGGCTCTCGGTAAAACTAAAGTCAAACTATCACCTCTTGATTATGTTTCCGTCCGGGGCAATAGGTTCACCTCTCGCCGTGCCACGCCATATAGGTAGAACCGATCCGTTTTAGAATTAAAATGGCGCATATTATTCATTTAGAAGGATTCGCGCCAGAGCATTATATTGACTTTGCTTCTGATCCATTATAGATTTGGGAATAAGCCCATAATAGAGATAACAGCAGCAGACAGAACTGAATTTTGCAATACTTTAACTAATAGTAAAGTTATACGCGTACTGCTTCCACACAGAAGGAGTGAGCTTGGTTCATCTAAGGAAGTTCTTATATAACAGGAATAATTAGAATATAGACAATATAGGTCCAATATAAGGAAACCAGATTAAGTGGAAAAATGACATTCAGGGATCATAATTATATTGGAATTCATACTACGTTTATCCATGCACATGCGCATTAATTGTAACTTACAGTAAGGCATGCAGGTGTATGCTTAAATGATTTTGACATCCTTGTGTTTACGTATTTATTTATACACACACCAAATTTTTTTTTAGCCCTCGGCACATATTGAATGATTTGTTTTACTTCCATCTCGCACAGGTTGAACGGTTTATCGCTAAATGTGGTAGGCATGAGGAAGTTGATCTACGGTAAAAGCTGGGTCAGTTGGTACTGTAAATGGGTTTCACTGGGAACGGGGTAAGATTTCTGGAACAAAATATCGTGCACAAATCATATTGCATCTGCATTCGGAAACGCTCGTGAATTTCCGACCGGGATTTTTTTGTTTTTCGTAAATCATCGAGGAATTCTGCTGGAACATGACAGGGTGTGCTATGCCGTGGTCTTATAGGATTAAGGTTGAATACGAGAAAAATCTTTGCAGCCCAGATTCTTGCTTTTTACCTCGGGACATTTGGTGCATATCATCGGTCACACTCGTACAAACGTCTGCTACTAATAAAATGTTTTGTTCAGTTTGTTCGCAATATGCCGAGTGAAGACTATAGCCATACAGTGTAGACTACAGTTTCTCCTCTGCCATTATGCTAGTTTAGAGAAAGTGTTTGTTGGCTCTTCGGACAGGTGTATAGAAAGCGCCGTGAATTGATGTTTGTATTTTCTCGGGGTAAGTCTGCCCGACTATATCTCTTTTCCGCAGGGTCAAATAAAAACGTCTTCTGGTATTACTTAGCTCCCACTAACACTACGTTTATGCCTGACCACTTGCATAAACATAAACAGAGAAACAGCCGGGGATACATTTACACCACAAGGATGGATGGATCGTGGAATTTAATTGATTGCAGTTTGATTGAATATCTACCTAGTCGTATTTAAAATTCGATTTTTGTACTCATTCAGAGTAGGTTCCAACACCTGAGATTTCGCGGGAGTAGCTTTTTAAGTGCCATGATGGTATTAATTAACGCTGTTAAAATCACCTTCATAGATGCTGTCTGTAGAAATATTTGGCTACGTGACCCGAGGCTATGGGTCCTCGAAGCGCTATGTGAATCTCCGTCGTATTCAAATGAACAGTCACAGAGATACATTTTATCCATCTGGAAATTCATTTGACAGGAAAGTACTTGTCAGTCATTAACATTTCAGGGCAGTAGCATCAGTTTGTCTTGCTGACATCCTTTAACATATTAGTATGACCAACTATATGATTTTGGTTTCCAAAGTTTCAGTATAATTTATGAATTTATGTTTGATTATTTGTTGGTTTGTGTCCACCGTACAGCCACAGAATTGGCCTTGAAACGTCGTCCTGACAATATTGACAGTATATAGTCTGCGGTTTCCCCCTCATCAAATGACCGCATCTATATATTAAACAGTACGTCCACCTTCAGCACAGATTTGCAAAATTTCTAGATTAGCTGAATGCTTTAGATGGCTCCGATACCTTGTTAGGGGGATTCGATGACAGGGGGATTCGATGACTGGGGGGGGTGTTCTCACATTTGTCCAAGGTACGGGCTTTACCCTATAGTTTAATAAGTTGTCTAATTTTGATGTTGAGAAAAGTCAACGGTAGTTCCCGGATACATTTTTTGAAGGGTGTGTAACGCACTGAAATCTACAAAATGCACCATTTTTTCGTGATATTTATAGTCCATTAATAGATTTTTAATTCTGTTCAATTAAAATTTCATTTAAACTGTTATCCATTATACATTTCATGGAACAATGGTGGCCAGTTTGTAGATTTCAATGCGTTATATGCACGCAGCAAGCAAGACTTTACGGGTTGATTTTTCACTAGCTTCACTGTAGACGACTAATCAACATGGACAGACTTTAAGATCATCTTTTTTTGCTTATGCCGACCAAATGTCGGATCTGAGGCCTATATTGCCCCAATATAGTTCTCAGATTAATTCTGCTTGAACAATTGATTCCTCGAGCTGCAAAAACAGTCATAGGCAGTGGCTGACAATTTATTTTTTCCCCTTTCATAAACTGTCGGTGGGCGAAACACCATACACCAAATATTATCAATCTAAATGCTGTTATTTTCCTGCGATATCTTCTCTCTGTCGAATATCTCCGTGTATTTTAGCGTATAATTTCACAAGCCGGCATCCGCGCAGGGCGTCAGGCAAGACCGACTAGAAACAATGTCCTAAAATAACACTGCCCCACACTATATAACATCTGCTGTCCACGTGGGCATAGTGAGGTAAAAAGATATTTTACTATTCCCCTCTCTGTATACACCAAATATTCCCCCTTTCTTTTGCCGACCATTGTAAGTTGTATCAGAGTTCACTGACAATACAGACTAATTTCACGGATTCCAAGTCTGACTGCCATGAATCCCTGCTCCCTTAGAGGCGCCATCTTTCCGCTGTTTCAGAAATTCTTCCTATGATGTTTTGTCCCTGGGTACCTGTTAGCTCCATGTGTATAAACATACACGTAAACACATACTTGTACTGAATGAACGCGCAAAGTCGCGAGATTTTAAATGTCATTTGTGCACAATATAGCATATGAATATTTTTGGTGTTGTAACACTTTGCTACAACCACAAATTATGTCATACTTGTATTTATATTCGTACTGAATTGGAAGTGAAATTCAGTTTGCAACAGTCAACAGTTCGCTATAAAGATTCTTGATTGATTTTACATATAATTACTTTCAACAATTCTTAGTGTCGGAAGTGTCTCGGGCATGTGGGGGGGGGGGGATATCTATTCTTGGGATGAATGGCCGGACACGAATGATATGATGAATGTGGTCATAGTGGTTATCTCGTCTTTGGGTTGCTTGTACGTCCAACAGTATTCTGTACCCTCCTTGCATCACGACGTAAATTCTATTTAATATCAATATTATTTCATCTGGTGTATATGTACGTAAAATATTCAAATGTTCTTTGTAAGTTTAAAAATCATATATCTTTCCGAACTTGTTTCTTGCCAATGTGAAGTCGTCGTGGACCAATGCCATGACTTGGGTCACCGACTAGTGCAGAGCCAAGGGGTGAGTGGTGGAAGGGCAAGATGCTCCTTCTCTTAAAAATATAATATTGGGTATGAGGATCTTCTTTCTGACATTGTTTGATTCTTTTCTGAACGTACCCTATGTATAATTTCTATATCGATGAAGGCATACCAAAGGGTGAAAAATGTTCTTCGCTGGTTATTTTTGCTACTTGACAATTTTTTACACGCAATATAGCCATCAATTGTAATGTAGTTTTGTCATTCATATAATTCCATAGGTAATAGTACAGCCTTCTTAACTAAATGATCGGTGTTCAGTTGTCCTGACACCTGACATCACTTATGTAACGCGACATTAATTTAATTGTCAACGCAGGATCACTGGACTAGCACCACTGTTATTCGACCAATACATTTTCAGCATCTCTTTTTTTGCTGCAACATATTTTCGAATAGGAGCAGTATTATTACGCCAGAGCCCTATACACAATATGTTACTATGGAACTGTAAATAATTGGATGTATGGTATAGGATTGGATGAGCGAAAAGGTGTCAGGTATTTTATTTTATATGAAAAAAGCAATTAAGACACTAGAAAAACTGCAATAAGTGAGTGATCCAGTGACGGACTGATTCGGCCAGTAATCATCCACCAATGAGTCCTTCAAATTGTCAGATCATTGAAGTAGCCATTATCGAGCCAATTTACTCTCTCCTCTAGAATTTTGTCTCATCACAGTCTCACTCAGGTATTGGCTAAATGATCCAAAATTATTATTATATGATCGACTTGTTCAGTCAGTTTTTAGTCAATCCATCGGCTGCATTCGAACTCGAAGAAGCACATGTGCACCGCTCTCGGAACTGAACTTTCCTTGACTTAATTAGCCAGAATTTTTGAGACATATCTTTGCAGTTTGCCATGGTTATCCGTATGAGTTCAAGCAGCGACTCGGTGAGGCAAATGAACTGAATAGTCAGCGACTCCATGAAACTGCGAATTTATTTTCAGTGTAAAAATTTGTAATGAGGACATAACAAAATATTGAATTTCCACGAATAAACTGTGTGTCCGAAAATATAACAATATGGTAAGGTACAATTAACTTACTGTCCATATACATGTTCATGTACCATGGAAAATTTAATCTTATTTCATAATTTATTTTTATTCGAATGAATTTACAATTATATCCAGAAGAAATACATTTTCCACAAACAAGAATAATAATACTGATAACAATAAACTACATGTATTCATTGCACTCCGCTTTCCCTTCTATGAAACACAGCACCAATAAACATAGACTGATGGAATACATTATGATGATAAAGCGAAACCACTTTCTTTCCTCACTCAATAACCATGACTGATCCATGTAATAATTGATTAGCATCACTGGAAGAATTTTGACTTTCTATCTAAACATTCAAAATATCATAAAAAGCAGTATCTTAGGAAAGTATTTTTTGAAGTGCTGTACGTTTTTTTAACTGAAATGATAATCACTGAAAATTTATATGCTTATTAACTTCTCAAGAGCATTAGACAATGAACATCACCTGTGGGTCAACATGCTGTGTTCTGTCCTTGTTAGATCACCGATTCATCATTATTGGATCGATGATCCAGTAATAAAGATTTTCGGATCGATGATCCAGAAACAAAGATACAATGTTGCAACATTCTTTGCCCGTATTTGTATATTCGAGGTGAGCCACTGGTGATCTAATTCCAATCAGGGGAGAGTATGTCTTAAATAGAGGATAATCAGCAGATGAATGTCCGGGGATTTCTGTTCAATGGAAAATATCCATTTTTCGCTGGCTATCCTCTATTTAAGACCACACCAAAATCCGATGGTAAAATAACCTGTATGAAAACTTCACCCGGACCATGCCTGTGACGGAAAATTGTTGTTCCTGGAAAAACGTTGCAACAATAGATATTGCCATTGTCACTAATGACAACATTGGAAACGTTTGATATCAGTTAAGCTTTGCTTTAGCATGTTTGGTGTCCTGAGAACAGTGTACATTGCAGGACGGGCAAGAGGCAAAGTCATATATGTAAGCCGACATTCCAAATTAAAGCTCTATCATCTCCTTCCGATTGTGATGGTTCAGTGTTACATGAGCAATGTCAGGGTAATTTAATTATATAATTTTATTGCACCTTTTATGTAGTTGTCATGGATGCACATTGCGTCATGGAATTAAAAGAAAGATAAAACATCAGGTTGCAGTATTTTTATTCATTCGTGATTGACACCATATTCAGCTTTTGCTTTGGACAATACCACCAGTGATACCAATGTCTATTCCAATAGATATAGACGGTCCGTCACGGGGAAAGAGAGAGAGAGAGAGAATTAATGTTCACGTCGCGTTCGGTCGACCATGGACTTCAAATGTAACTTTTGATGGCATTGTTTGTTACAAATGGTTACCCATGCTAAATTCGTTCTTTGTGTTATAGGGTTCAAAGTGGGAGGTGATACCTCCAGTATTTTGGGATTTTATTGAAATTGGGGTCATTTTAGGAGTCAATTGAGGTCAAAAATGAGGCAGAGTTTTATATTTCATTTATATTGCGCTGTTTTTAATTAATTACTTTAGTAATGGTTCACGATAGGGGTGGATACCAAGACAACTCTGTCAATTTGAGGTCATTCTGATGTCATTTCGAGGTAAATTAGATCCAAAGATGACTAGAATATGCATGAGACTTAAAACATTTTAGAACAAATGTTCGCCTGTGTACAAAAAAGGGTATTCAAGGTGAAGTACTTCTTCTAGTGAGGTGGTTTAGCAAAAAAGATCGTGACACGTTGGTCCAAAGCACCAAATAGCCAACAGTGATGGATAGAAGCACACGTCTTATTTTAATGTTAATTTCATGTTCCTGTCCCTCAGTGGGTGTTAAGTGCACTTTCCGATCCTTTCCCTGTGTCTATTCACTCTCTCAGATCCCTATAGCTATCCTGAAAATGTTTGACAGTCTTTTGACCAAAAGAAATATTGCGGACCTCTATTTTCACCCTTGGTATTCCCACAGCTATCTTGACATAGTCCCATGAATATTCGACCAAAGCTGTGGCCATTCAATGACAAAATATAGACCAGTGCTATTACTTGTTACTTGTATGTTGCATGTTCTTGGTCCCCATTCCAGAAAAAACATCCCAGCCTCCAACCGGCGTAAATTTTGGAGACTTTTCTTTTTAGGTTCACCCCCAATGACTGAAGTTACGTACCATTCCATCCAAAACTGTGGCTATATACGGCGGCCGCATATAAACAAACAGAGACGTGTAGAACTAAACACGAGTCCCCTGCCCGTGTAACACTTGTTAATCCAACTACTCTTCTCTCAGACTTAAAAGTAGAAAGATTGAAATTGGAACGATATGCAAGAGGTGGGAAAAATTGACGTCTGGCGACTAAAAAGCAACCATATGACTCCTCAGGAAAGCTTCCCTCGGCACCTTACCTGCAGAGCCGAGAATACGGTGGATTCTCGGACGTAGCTTTAGTATCTCACCCGCACTTTTATTGCAGTTGTTCATGTGAAGACTATGAAGTATTCACGCGGCCCTAGCATCGGCTTAAGCGGAATTAGATACGCTAGCTCGGGAGCTATGATAACAGATCAGCTTAAACAAATAACTCATCAGAAGGATGAGCATGGAGGACGTCTGATGAAGTAAACGCCTCAACATTGGGTAAACATGCTAAATGCAAGAATATCCAGAAAAACTAACCTGTCCAGTCTTCTGCATTTCTATCTTATTTTCCATTTTACGAGACGAAAAGCTTAATTGTCAAATTTTAAACGGATAAGGGGCGATTGTTTTCTTTATGTAAATCTAATTGGTATCGATGATTTCAGCCACTTCACTCTCTTCTCCAAGAACTTTTCCATGATGCTCCAAAATGAAGAAACGTTGAGAGCTGTAACTTAGAGCAGTTATAGCTTATGATATTGAGGTTGTTTTGAGCCTATTGCATAATACTCGGAGCACAGCATCACGAGTAAATTCAAAATGGATGACATTAGAGTGTACCTTAAAGTTCTGTTTTCATCGTATTCCTTCAAAATTAATGTTTTTCTTCGTAAAAGTACTCAGAAGTACTCAGGAAATAAGATGATTATTTACTAATTTACCAGGCAGTTTCAGGGAAGAAAAGTGCCCAAATAAAAAATTGGAAAAATCGGTCCGAAAAATTGTCCACAAAATGGCTTGTTTTTTAATATGAACCAGTGATACAGTGTGGCAAGCTTCAGCGTCGCAGCCTGAAGGATAATGAAAATAACGAAGCTGTTTGGATGTTGTTTGAATAACAATATTGCCCCTCAGATGCCCATTTGGGGGCCAGAGAGCATCACAGAGCCCAGAGCAAAGGCCACCCTTCTGATATTATCCTATATGGCTTAAGTGATGGGTGTACTTTGGTGCTTTGGACCAGCGTGTCACGATCGTCCTAAAATATGGCCCTATGCCACCTCACTATTGGGGGTGAAGTGTAAGATAAGGTTGGATACCAAGCGGATTTGAGAAATTTTATGTCATTTTTATATCACTGCCTTTTACTTAATATTAATGGTGCAATCGTTATCCATGCTCAGTTTGTTCCATTTGGGGTGAAGTTCAAGGTGGGGTTGGAAAAAATCAAATCAGGTTACATTAAGTCAACAGAGGGTAAAGGTGGCCTTTTATTACATCTGTATGGTGTTTTCGTGGAGATAATGCAGAATGGATAGTCCCTGTGGGATAAGGTATTGAAGTAGGGGCTAAACCTAGGATACATTTTAGGGATCGATGAGGTCCAATCAAAAGTAAAAATGTGACTTTCACCTATTTGTGATGGTTTTTGTTTGAGTATCCATTGTGACTATTAGTTTCATTTGAAACTATAAGTTATGTTTCATGATTGGAATGAATACAACGCTGATAATTATCTATTGATTTTATTTTTGGAGGACAAATGAGTTAATAACTCAAATAAAATAGCTCTCGAACCTATTTAAATGGAGTTGTTCTGGATTGGTATCTAATTTTGCGATGATATTGTTTCGGAATAGGAGTAGATTACCACACGACTATATCATTTTAATTTCTTAATTAAGAGTTGATCAATTGCTGTTTACTCAAAAAATGATGACGTTGCTTGTTACAAGTTCAAGTTCTTTATTATACACTTTAATCCACCAGGGTGACAGGAGAAGTATACAATATAAATAGAAGAAAGTGTAGACTGAAAAATACATATTTTTCATCTCTTACAATTATTACAGTATTACTTTTCTCGTTGGCAGTTATTATACAATATTAACGACAAACAGAACAAAATATATATTGACATGCACGAATACTGACATAAAAATAAAATAAACTACAAAACAAAACAAGCAAACAAAGAACACAAAATTACAAATGAGTACCGGTAAATATGCTGAAAATTATATGTGGGTCGAGGATTAAGAATGATGGAATCAACACGTGTGACAGTCAAATTGTTTTAGCGTATTTTGAAATTCGCTTTCTAAATTCTGACGATTTGATTTGATATAGTATGGATGGGTATGTTCATCTATGCAGAAGTAAAACTGTGCCAAATACATATTGACCAACTGTATAGGGTCATCTTTTTGTGATCTCTGTAGTTCTCTGTTCATTTGGTGACGGAGCGTGTTTGACATTCGACTTTCATTTGATTTATTGTCGACCTTTGTTGTAAGTTTGTTGGACTTGTAGTCAACTTTTATTTGTACTTAGTATGTTTCATTTGTACATAGTTTGTTGCATCCATCTCAACAATATTGACCAATTTCGATGTCACTCTCGTATTCAAAATTGAGTCAAAATAATTTTATATAATTTTGATGGCGGTTTTAATTATACGAATGGGTATCAATGATAAATTATTTCTTCACTGGTATAGTTTCCACATAGGGGTGGACGTCACTCTAATTTTGATCAATGCTAGCTGGAGTCCCTTTGAGGTGAATGATGTTGAAATTTTTTTCACTGCTGCATGAAAATAAATTTGGAAAATGAGTTAAAATTAATTGTCATCTGTAAACGGTTCAAACTTTATCGCCCGTGCCAATGTTTGCATAGTAGCCTTTCTTTTTTTTATCAGGAGCTTCTCCTATATTGTGTAGCGTTTATATTGACCAAAAGTGACCCAGCCTATTCTTGCTCTCATATTTTAACTTTTACACAAATCCATTCACTAATTGCACTAGAGATTCAATGTCGTTATTAAGCATACGCTTTTCAGCATTTTTCAAAATACTCTGTAACAAGAACAATAACACTCGTTTCGCTAACCCCTAAGTTAGAACAGATATTCACCATTTTTCACCTCATTTGACCTAAAAGTGACCCTAAGTGACCTTAATTCTAATAATTAAAGTATTATCTATGACTATCTGAAACTATATATACAACTAATTCAGCTTGGATACTCATTCGTCACAAACAGTACGGTGGATATTAAGATATAACCGATTTTTACTCATTTTGACCTGATTTGATCCAAAAAGTGGCCACATGATGACCTTAAATTCCCCAAATCAGGGTGTTGTCGCCTCCTACCTTAATTCCTACCATGCAAAGAACTAATTTTGCATGAGTATCTATTTGTAACAAAAAATCAGAAGATTGTCCTTAGAAATAAATGTCCGGGTCCTATCGTTTAACCCAGTTAAGACATTTATATCTGATTTGCAGCTCAGGTAAAACACATTTTCCCAAAGAGAACCATTCGAAAAGGAACATTGTTTCCTGAAACATTCATCCCTTTCAAACCGGTCGTCTATTAACTCACCTGTCGTTCTGTAAGATTTAAAGCCACAGCAATTTCATATCTCCGTAATCTCGTTAGGTAATTGTGCATGGAAAATTCTTTTTCTAATTCTTTAATTTGTTGTTTGGTAAATGCCGTCCTCTCCTTTCTCGGTTTGGCTGATAAGTCTAGCTTATAGGAGTCTGGAGAACCTGCGAACCAAGAAACAGAACAGATAACAGATCAATACATATGAAACCGAACATACCTTTCGTGGATGTCATTTTATTTTCAACAATATATAGTCGATGGATAGCAACATGAAATTACCATGACGGTTCGAACCATTTGCCAATTTTGCAGGATTGGAGTGGTTGCATTATTGTTTCCTTGTCCTCGTTACTATTTAATGCCATTAACAATATATATCATCATTGTTGCCTAAAGATTATGTGATGTTCACTTAAAAAAAACTGCTCCGTAGCCTTACCGTTGTTGAGGCAAAATATATTTTCTCCAATTCTGCACAAAAATCTGTGTTTCGTACAGACCAATAGTATTGTCTAGATCCTTGTGAAATGTGACGATTTCAATCAACGTCACAAAACATTATCACAGAAACTTATAAAACGGGGCTATACCACCAAGCGCCTCCAATCAAAGTTTCTCAAATTTGGCGATACATATCACATGCTGATAACAAAACACGAGCTTAAGATTTATGGCGTTACGTTTAAAAACTTCTGTCTAATTCCGCTCAACCCGGGGCTAGGGGTCGAAGGAAACCATGTACTACTAGATCCTCATGGTGTTCATATGAAGAGTCACAATCAAAGCGTGACTGAGATACATTCATTCTCTAGATAACGACTTTACAACGAAATCATATGGATTAAGAATACTGATCAGCGATACGGATTTGATATTTTTGGAACATCATGATGTCTTGTCGGCATCAATGAAAACTGTTGACCGCTTCTGCCTTGCAGGAAACATGACTATGTTTATGTATACTATCATTGTTATATTTGCGGGGTTTTTTAACCCTATCTGGCCTGGGCTTTTTGGGACATGTCGTGGCCTGGGGGGGGGGAGGGGCGAAGGCGAAATGCCCCCCCCCCCTCCTAATTATTTTGCTTAAGCCTCGAGCTAGGGGGCTGAAACTTACCACTTTATACCCTTGGGTCAAGCTCTACCAGAAAATGTAAAAAAAATCCAAGATGGCCGCTTTGATGACGTCACAGTGACGTCATTTTCAAAAAAGATTTTCCGATTTTTTTATTTATGCAATGTCTCCGCAAAAACTGCATGATAAATTAGTAAATATTAATGTGATGGGAAATGAAATAGTTTTTGCACAGTTTTCATCGCGAAAAAGCAGAAATTTTTGAGAAATATGACAAAAACATCACTTTTCTGGTACCCCAAGTGGCCGCCATCTTGAATTTACCCATGATCCTCTGCTCTGGGGGTTGGGTCAAACTCTATCAGAAAATGTAAAAAATCCAAGATGGCCGCTCTGATGACGTCACAGTGACGTCATTTTCAAAAACGGCATTTTTTGGTCGATTTTTCAGTCAGATTTTCCGATTTTTTTATTTATGCAATTTCTCCGCAAAAACTGCATGATCAATATTAATGTGATGTGAAATAAAATAGTTTTTGCACAGTTTTCATCGCGAAAAAGCAGAAATTTTGGAGAAATATGACAAAAACATCACTTTTCTGGTACCCCAAGTGGCCGCCATCTTGAATTTACCCATGATCCTCTGCTCTGGGGGTTGGGTCAAGCTCTATCAGAAAATGTAAAAAATCCAAGATGGCCGCTCTGATGACGTCACAGTGACGTCATTTTCAAAAACGGCATTTTTTGGTCGATTTTTCAGTCAGATTTTCCGATTTTTTTATTTATGCAATTTCTCCGCAAAAACTGCATGATAAATTAGTAAATATTAATGTGATGTGAAATAAAATAGTTTTTGCACAGTTTTCATCGCGAAAAAGCAGAAATTTTGGAGAAATATGACAAAAACATCACTTTTCTGGTACCCCAAGTGGCCGCCATCTTGAATTTACCCATGATCCTCTGCTCTGGGGGTTGAATCAAGCTCTATCAGAAAATGTAAAAAATCCAAGATGGCCGCTCTGATGACGTCACAGTGACGTCATTTTCAAAAACGGCATTTTTTGGTCGATTTTTCAGTCAGATTTTCCGATTTTTTTATTTATGCAATTTCTCCGCAAAAACTGCATGATCAATTAGTAAATATTAATGTGATGTGAAATAAAATAATTTTTGCCCAGTTTTCATCGCGAAAAAGCAGAAATTTTGGAGAAATATGACAAAAACATCACTTTTCTGGTACCCCAAGTGGCTGCCATATTGAATTTACCCATGATCCTCTGCTCTGGAGATTATGCAAATAGGCTCAAAATGACCCCAATATGATAAACTATAAAGTCACGGAGCTTCTGCTCTCTATTTTTTGTTGTTCCGGAGATAGCGCAGAAAGTTTGGTAGGGGGGCCATTTCGCCCCCCCCCCCCCCACGGCCAGGTAGGGTTAAACTTGGTGCTACTGCTTATGCTGTTATATGGAATAGGTCTTTGGATTATGGACGTAGAAATTCTTTAATGGGCGAAAGCTGAATATTGAATTGCGAACTAGACACTTGTATTGTTTAAACGCTTACAGTCAAACGTGACGTGAAACTGCGTCGACGAAAAATCCAAAAACAGACATACATCTATACGAAATTCCAAACGTCCTTCGACGCTGTTTTATGTCACTTCTGGCTATGAACGTTTACGTTATCCAATGTGAGTATTTTTCTGTAAGAAACGGTGTCTGATTAGTGTAAATTTACATGAAGATAAAGTTTTGATAATGTGAAATGACGCAAAAGAAAATGTTTAATGTAAATAAAAACAGATTTAACAACTTTTAAAATGTATTCAAAGGCAAAATAATGCATGGTGCAGGTATATGAAACACGTGGAACTATATACAATGGCAGGATATTTTTTCTTCTCCAATAGTTTGGGCATGTATATATGTTTGCTGTATGAGACCTCAAATAGACATAGACAACATTCGATTTATCAGCTGTATAACAGGTATACCAAGCTGACTATATGATTTGTCTATTCCGAATTTTTTTCTATCTGCTGTTTCAATATGATTGAAACATGAAATTGACGGATATACACTGTACAAAATCTTAGCGCCGTACATTCACACTGGCAGGAATAAACAGAGGTCTCTGTGTGCTGAATACACGTATATATTTACTCGTATTGGTGTCAACTTTTTTATTTCAAGGCTGACCCAAATAATACTATATTTCATGCTGTCATCTTGACATTTATTGCGAGTCAGCATTTATATTTTCAATCCAATACTAAATAGCAAACTAACTTACGGAATTAATTTTCATACGTCCTAAAATTAAAATGCGTTGATTCTGAACAGTTTTATAAACAGCGAAGGTTATGCCTAGTAACGAGAGTAACAAACTAACTGCTCACGCCCCGCCTCGCCCAAATGGACCCCAAATTGCCCTCGACCCTCATGAAAAGAGGCACATTGTCCTATTGAGGCTATCGAGTTAAAATAAAGTTTATTATTATTATTATTATTATCAAAACGTTAAAATCGATCTCCAAACGAATAATATGACACATTTAATTGTCCAACTAAAACTTTATTTCACCCTATAACTCAACACGAAAACCAATTATATATATATCGCTGCTGAAAACTTATACCGGTATGTAACTTTTGGTCAACATTTTTCGACTCGTAAAACTTTAAAGTCGTAGAACTTTTCAGGAGAGATGGAACTGTTTAGCAGGATAACATATTCCTGATCAATGCATGCATGATTATTGATCAAAATCTTGATCAATTTATTGTATGGGGTAGGCGTATAGGAAGAAAATTTATATTAATTTCTTTCCACGTTAGCCTTATTTTTATTTATATTTAACAAGAAGAGTCCTCACTGAGACTGAAAACCGCCCAAAATTCAAAATGATAGCCCTAACCTGTCCTTTAGTTTGATGGAGAAGGACCCGTCTAATCGCCCCAGGATGCGTTTTACTCTAATACCTCGCCAAGATATTTGAGGGGATCTGTGTACTCCGTAAGAAATGAATTAGTGTTATCTCTTACCGACCAAGCGACAGAGATTCAGGGAGAGAAAACGGAAAGGGAAATGACTATGTGAGATGAAGATATTTAAAATGTACGAAGTTCTTGCCAACATGCACAAGCGATGTATCATTCTTAATTTCGTTTGCACGATAAAGAGCAAAGTAAGGATCATTTTAACTTTGACTATAACTGATATTAGCGTACCCTCGCTTAATTGTTTGAGAAACCTGATCACTAAGATCTAATTAATGTTGTGTGACCTGCAGTGTATTAGTAATTAGAACTACTGACTAATCCCATTAGCCGCAATAGGATAGCTGACATTGGTAATTAGTCCTATATGCGCCCCTCAAAAAGGCGTTAACTCTATCTTTGATGTTAATTGTATTACGTTCTATGACATGGTTAAGTCAGTAGCTGATAGTTAATAACTTCGTTTACGCTATAAGATTAAGATCATCGTCAAATTAGTATCGCAATGTTATATGTAACTGGAGTAATTAGCATATCTTCTTACAGAGAACACGCGGGTGTCCCGCTACGTCACAGCAGTAGACCAGCAGCAACTGCTACGGGCGCGGCTTGCACTTGCGCCGGAATTATTTTTCACGACAGCCTGCCAACCGCCTACAACAGCGGCGAAAAATAACAAACAGAAGCGGTGCATAAAGCACATTCATACGGACGTCATATTTCGTTTTTCAACAAGCAAGAAATTCGAATAAAGCTAATGTTCCACAAGAAACCCCAAGTGTTCTTGACATCCTATGATGAAAGGTCGTTTATATACCCAACACGCTCCCCAGTTGATGTATGAATATACAGACTCATCCACATGGATATACTGTAAAAATACGAGTGAATGTCATACACAGAAGTATATATTAAATTTTACTATGCACTTAGTAAGCCGAAAGAAATAAAAAAGATGAATTAATTGGGAGTATTCGCTAGAACTGAAACTAGATCGAAAGTCATTGTAAACTGTTTATTTATATCATTCACTATCATTTATTATTATTAATTGCAAAACTGTTTCCCGCAACATTCAGCTTAGATGTTTGATGGTAGGTCAACTTGTCTAGATTACTAATTAACCGAGAATAAGAGTTTCGGGAGTAAACTTGACGGTTGGTGTTTGCATTACATCAATGCATGTTATTGATATGTATAGGTTAGACGTTGCTCTGGAATATATATGAGTGCTATTTTTATTTTTATTTTGGCGTTTATTTCATAGAACATTCCCGCTGATTGCCGAGATATTGCACATAAACAATTGTAGTGTTTGGTACAAATTTCATATGCAAATGAACGTTGATACTTATGTCACGCAGTTAGATCGTTTCTCTAATAGTTATGATTCTGACTTATTTTACATTACATTAATATTGCTTGTAGTGGTTATTGGACTTCACTTTCAAAACTTTTTTACCAATAGTTTCAGAAATATGGTTACCAAAGAAACCGGTAACCAAGCCCTGTATTTCAAATACTGAAATATTTAGATCGAATGTTTCAGCGAACAAATGTATCACATTCCCGAGTTATTACATATTCAATATTTAAAATTTCATAACCCATAGAATTTCTTAAAGCATTTAGTAACATTTGATGTGGTGGCCATATTTCTAAACATAATTGATTTTGTATTCCCAAAAAAGGATATAATTTATAGTGTACATAATGCTATAAATTAGCAATATGATAAGCTCAAGGAGCGCAAACTTACAGTTCTTGAAATATTTCAGCATATAGTCTGATCATTGAATCGGTTTCACTTCTTGACTTCTCCAAATATGACCGTAGACCGTTGGGTTCTCCTAATCAAAAATACCACGGAATGTTCTACTCTCAACTGTTGCAATACTCGTCTGGCGGAACAGGTTGTAAGGAACGCTTTGTGAAATCAGCGCTCTTTGTACAACGATGGAGTGTCAAAGTGAATCCAATCCAAACCATTATAATTATAATGTTATGATTGCGCATGTTCATGTGCCTACGTTGTATCATTATGTGGGTATAAAGACAGTAGACTTTGTCTGGTTTTGTTGTGTGTAAGGGGTGGTGCCCCACCCCCCTTCCCCACACTCCAAATTCTTGTATTATCGACTTCTTCATTATTCTAACATTTAAGACTGTGTCGATTTAAGAATTGATCACCGGGATAAGGTGATGATAATAATATTTTAGTACTGAGTATTTATTTTGTTACGTTCAGGGGGACAAAATTTCTACCTATCAAAATATAGAGACCCTGTTTACTCTATCAGTCATGTGAATGAAATTCAAATACATTTGTACAATTGTATCCACTGTGGAATTGTACGAAACAATGGTATTTATCACAGTTAAACTGCGATATTTTGGTTTGTGAAATAGGAAATGTTATATTTATAGACACTCATCAGGGGTTGTCAATTTTCGAACTATTTTTCTCATGTATTATTATTCCCCACGTAAAAGTATACATGAAAATCTGGAAATCGCTATACTATATAACAACAGGGTTTTTTTCAACCCCCGACTGTGCCATTGTTTATTATCTGTTGTTCTGTATATTTTGTTGTTATTCACTTTAGTAATATTACAATAAACAGTTCGATTACACCAAATAACTGTGCTTGACATGTATATTATGAGACAAAGTGCACTTACTCCCCGGCTTGGGGTGTTTACAGTCTCAGCGATGAGCGGAGTAGGGCATGTTTGGTGCACCCTCCCACCTTGCTGACTGTGATGTAAACAGGACGAGACCAAGAGTTAACGCCCGTACTGGTCAGACCGAACGCCACAGGTCTCCAAAACACTCCGAGCATTATTCTAAAACGTCCGACATATTGCAAAAATGTGCTGTTTATATATTCCAGTAATGTCCACATATCTTTCGCCGTCGTACCGAATTACCTTGACACTGAGACATATCAGGGGTCTATATCCGCGGTCACTACCTCTGTTCTATCGAGCAAACGGGTACACTCACAGTTGGAACATTTTAGGAGAAGGTGAAGAATCTACCAGCTTCTTATGAAATTGATAAAAAAACCCAGAACTTATGTCTTCATTTCATACAAAATATTTTTTTGTGACCGGTAAATTATTGATTTATGCAATTAATTCAACTTTTCAATCAATGCAATCGTATTTGCATTCAGTGCATGCGTTACTATACTCTCTAAAAGGACAATCTGTTCGCCACTTCATTTTTAAAATAAACCAGGAGAACTGTTTATGAAGCAGTGCTCTTGCTGTATATGGGAACCTTGTACAGGTGTTCATATTTGATATGATCATTGGTCCAAGTTCTTGGACTGTTCTAACAGTAATTAATGTTTGATCTCGACTAATGAGATAATGGGTGTATTGACGACACAAGCAGAATTACCCGACCAGGTATATATGCATATATCACAGTCAGAAACGTCATTAAAGTATAATCTCAATGATATCAAACCATAAACTCCATATCAATCGATACTATATGATTTCAATCGTATACATAATAATCAGAAAATAATGAATTTGCTATATGATCCCAAATATAGTAACTTCAATGTGTTCGATCTATTTGGTAATGTGCTGCAACCAATCACATGGATAATGGACTTCCATTTGGGTTTATATAGGCATTTAGTTTGACAGTGTTTATGAAAATGCTAGCTATGAAAGAAATAAATATTTATACACGCATGCTTTAAAAGCTAATTCCCCATTTCTCTACCATTAGTCCAAACTTTTTACAGCTTTTATGAGATTAGCTCGTTGTCAAGTTCGCATAGATTCCCGGTTTCTTATGAAGCAAGCTTACCTCCGAGCTCTTGCCATTGCCAATGAATTTGTCAAATCATATTCCGAATATTAATAATATATTTGAAGACCTGATTCATGCATTTGCCTGTGAAGTTGAACTATGAGAAAGTAAGGACGAAAGTAATGGGTTAATACCAAAGGACATTCGAAGTTCTCTACGCCCGTTTTGCAAACTTTCACGGCGTTACTGTGGAAACACTCCTTTGTGATGGCAATAAAGCTGTTCTTATTGCCAAATAGGTTTTGTTTTGAAGTTAACATAGAAAAGCTTTAAAAATACCAAAATAGGCCCTGCAGCGAGACATTTTGACCAAACATATCTCCATTTGTTACCGACTGGATTTTTTCGAAGCTCATATGTTCGTATGTAAACTTCAAGAAAAATGTAATTTTGCAGATTTTGAAGTGAAAAAAAATCCGGCTTTATCCGGTTTTTCCTATATAAACGCCACATATCCTTTATTGAACGATTCTCCGCTGAAGACAGAATAAAAAACAATATGAACAAGAAACAATCATATAAAGATCGGATGGCACATAATTAGTGTATATGTGTACTGCTTGCTCCAAATTTTGTTGGAACATTCGTATAACCATATATAACCATAAACATATTAGACCAGATCACTTTACGTGGCATTAAGAATAATTAAATGTCGGTACTGAACATTTTGCAAAGTGATCTATTTGAATATCTTCAAATTGTCCGCGGGACAACACGAAATGTTGTTCGTCTATAGAAGAAAATAGGTTTCGGAGCTGGAATAAAATTTGAAAATGTTGAAGATAAGCTACTGAAATATAAGCCAAATTTGTCACTGGGAATTAAGGGGAGGGGCACAAAGTTTGTGAGATGTTCTAAACGTGGGGGGGTCTGATGTAAGTCTCAGTAATGGAGTTTCTCTTGTCTCCAGCCAGTATAACTTAGCAAAATGATGATATTGAGATTCGAGTTATGACGTTTCACGCCCTGAAATTGTGGATCAATCCATATTTGAATATGTTTACTTGTCTGAATCTTTACAGTATATTATTCATAACATTATATTCATAACTTATGCAGTAAAAAAGTTTTTAGTAAACCGTTTAATACTTAAATTAAATAACATACAGAACGTATAATTTTGATAATATAAACTGACAATAACAGAATCGTATTTCATCTCGCAACATGAACACAACTTGATCTCGGGACTTACAATACAAGAATGTAAAACAAATGGACAGATAACAAACAAAGTCACGAGAAAAGGTTATGGCTGCAAACCGACTTAGTATTCCGGATATGCTGGTTTCTGATTGGTTAATATGACTGATGGTCACCCATTCACCAGAACTGAGGCGTTCATTTAGCTAGATAGATTATGAAGCTATGACAGCTCTGACTTCGAAACCAATTCATTATCTCGAAATTATATTAGATATTCTTAAAAAAAATTAAATTCTGCTAAAGACTCGTAAGAGATGACTGTTCATGATAAAACAATAGCCATACACGTAGGTTTCAATTTATACAACAAAAAGATAAATTACAAACCTGGTCTGCTTTTTTCGCTGGAGTTTGATAGTTGACTTCCTAGTGGCGGTGATGTGCTGGTCGGGTATGGTGACGTATAGGAATTTAAGGAAGTACAAAACGGGGAACTAGACTTCATCAAGTTTGAAGCTATAGAGTTCGAAGACGCACACGTACTGTTTATAGAACTATAGTCACTGCTGTGAGCGTCCCGAGATGACAAGAAACTAGAGGTACCATTGAATTTCCCGTTAAGATTTAGTCCAGTGGCACACGGTGCCACACCCCAGTCTTGATAGGTGTATCCCAGGCCCGTGCCGCCATACACGGAGGTGAAAGGGTTGGGCCTTTGCCCCAGACCATAGTTACTGGGTGGATAGTGGTGAAGTGTAGGGGCATTCATCCCGTACATCCTTTGATCCATGCTTCCTAGAAGCGCCAGTCTGTAGCTCTTATTCTTAGCACGACTTATACAAAATATATAACTCACTTCCTAGTTCTAGTATTGCAGCTACGCCGAATTATGCTCCAACGTAACAAGTAGAGGAAAACTTTCACTGACACAGTCCTATCTTCTGCACTTGGTATATTACACAGGGATAAGACGTCTAACGACATCCACAGATGTCTACAAGGCTCGTTATATACCAAGAAAGCGGGGCCATGAAATCTGCCTGGCGGAAGGATACATTACACGGGGGTGTGATTCCGCGAATGCAGGAAGTTTATACTGGGACGTCTTCTCATATTCCGCCACCCATAATTTGCATCTAGCTGTGACCACTGTGGAGTATGGGATGTCTTCCTTAACGAAACTTAATTACAAACAAAACCCGCGATATACCGGCATACAATGAAACTCTTAAACTCAACACGAAGCATATATCAAGTCAGGAATCCTCCAATTCTGTATACCACTGGTAAAAACTTCTACAGGGCTTTGACATTTACCCATCTGGTTTGAGAACTCAATCCGCCGTACTAGCGGGGGGATAAATAGGCCCTAGGCAGATTTTTGTTACTAAAACTTTCGAAAGTCTTTGTATCAGGAAAATTGCTGCAGGAAAATTCCATGCACAGTTGTTTGTTTTCTTGAGCAGCTTTGGGGAGAATTGCAGAAAAGGAGAAAATATTTTGACGAATAAAAATAATAAAACGTAGATTTCGGATACTTTCTCAAATTTTGTTTCGTCAATAATGGAGTGTCTGAGAGCCACTTGTCAACGTGTATAGTTGGTATAAGGTATGCCTAATTATCACCCGCTTGAAACGATTAACAAAATGTATTTAATTGATAGTTACTTACTCATTCTCAATATAGTTCGACTAATTTTCCCAGTTTTTTTGAAAAATATACTCCTCGCTTCATGTTTGACCCACTTGATATTTTAAAGCATAACTGTGGAGTTACCGTCTATACCTACCAAATATTGGGTTTCTGCTTAGTATTTTTAGATCATTCGTGTAATCACTTGTCTCAAGCCTACTTGTAAATATGGAGACGTATACCGGAAATCAAAAATCGTGAAAAGTACCAATGTTTGAATAGAAGAGTCTGAGCATGTGAATATGGTATTTCGGTTATGGACTGATTACTAATTGTCTGATATAAATCTTGTAATTAAGCGAATTTTTTGGAACAGTACCATTTAAAGTTGTCACAGACGATTTGAAGATATGGTTAATTGTCCAATAAACTTATTGCTACATGGTGATGAACGACTCCTTGTCGGCTGCATTCTCAGTGACGTAACATGGGCGTCTCGTGGCAATATTTCGTCATTTTCACCCCGTGTCAACCAAATGCTGCCATTCAGTTTGTCAAGTCTACAAATGACTCAACAATAGGCGGATACGAGTGATTGACTTGCTGTCGTTTAATAGCCCATATGAATACATTAAAGTTCCCCTGGTGAGGGATGCGGGATCATTGATCATCACTTCTCTTTCCCCCGTTGTTGACATGGCCCTTCATCATCATTTCTTCTCCAACTTTCAAGGGTCGGTTTTTACTGGATTAGCACGAGGGGTCATCAAGCTGAAATCGGATCGCCTTAATGGCCGGTTAACTCCAACCACGCTGCTCCGGACACGGTCACGATTGACTTCGTTAACAGATGTACTCAAGAAATTAAAATCTAATTTCTTGCCAATTCTTCAGTGGAGATAAACAAATCCGGATATACAGAGAATATATCATGAAAACCAAAGACCAGCAAAGAATTCTAAACTTTATTTGTTATTTATGGGATTTTCACGCAAAAAGGAAGCGCAGCTGTTCGTAAGTTGGTATAATTATTTATTACATGCACACGTTTTTGTGTACGTGTATGAAAAGGCTTCGGTACCACCGATTGAAGATACCAAAGGATTTATCAGAATTGAGGGCAAAATATCAATGGTAACGAGACGAAAACAAACCTTGCGAATGAAATTTTAGAAAGCTTCAAAT
The DNA here is from genome assembly GCA_036873755.1 of Hanleya hanleyi. Lineage (NCBI taxonomy): Eukaryota > Metazoa > Mollusca > Polyplacophora > Lepidopleurida > Hanleyidae > Hanleya > Hanleya hanleyi. The sequence continues at coordinate 138,789 of JAVTVY010041119.1, forward strand.
CTGAGTTGTACATATGCGGTTTGTTTACCTTGAGAGTTTCAATTTACTTCCAAGTTATTTCACTTCAACTCATGTTGTCCCCAGCTGTCAGGAGTTTCAACAGGATCAAAGAAACGAATCGAGAAGCTTGTTGTGAAAACTTTCACCGACTTATGCAAACGTATGATACCTTTCAGATATTCCAGTATAGAAAATATATATTTATTTAAACTATAAACCAACACGTTCGCATATGCTCATAATTAATTAGTGATTCGCATCATCTTGAGGGGGTTCGGTACGTTGCTGGTGTAAAACGAAAGCTTGTCCGTTAGGAATTTTAATCCGCTTGCAATCCTTTAACCCAACACGCAAATTTCTCTCCTGTGGAAAAACATAGAGCATGGGTCTAATTTTTCTAGGAATAATTCCTTCACAAATTCCACAAAATAACGACCGCATATTAAAGTACTATTTCACAATAACGTTTTTACAAAACAATACATTCTCACAGGGCGGTTGTTTTGCCATAATGACGTAAACCATTTTTTGAAATCAATGAAAGAATCTACGAAATAATATTCAAGTGGGATTTTATGGTTCATTCTAAAATGTACAATTAACATACAATCTCAGAAAAAAATACACGCGGTGAACAGTCGATCTAATAATGTTAATCGAATATCATCATGGTTTCTAGAGATAAAATATTAATCGGATGAAACAAGGTAAAATGTGAATTGTCACGAACGTGAACTTCAAATGACCGCTCGTGACCGCCATCTCACCAATGACACTTTTGTGTAAAGGCGTGTATGCAATGCAATAGAAGGCTTTCATAATAGGACCAGAAGATAATCAGGAAGTGTTTTTCTCTTTGTTGATTGGGTAACTGGAACAAAATTGACACAGCGGAATTGACAATCACAGAATTTTATTGGATAATTTGTGTTATGCAAGTCTCCAATTAAATTAAACTATGACAAACTATGATTGGTAAAGCTCAAGTCAGGCAAATGAGTTCATTAATGAGGTAGAAACCGTCGTCAAGCGAAGTGAACAAAGATCAGGTGTACAATCGAACATTCAGTATGCAGCTGTTACCCATAAAGAATTTCCGCGTCCATAATCGGCATACTTTATTGATTTTGCAAGTTGAATTCTAGAGTATATTGTAGCTCAGTCAAGCTTTGATTGTGACTGCTCATATGAACATCATGGTGGTCTCGTAATATACAATGTTCATACGGCTCCTATAGACGTTAATCGGAATTTGATGAAAGTTACGAAGTGTATATAGTACCATAGATCTTGTACAGTATACAGCCGTAATTTGCTATCAGTGTATGATATTTATCAGTTTGAGTGAAGGCGCTGGATGATTTAGCCTTGACGAACCATGCAGTTTCTGAAAAATTATTGTGTGATGTTGATTGAAATCCTCACAATTTCACAGGATCTACACCGCCAGAAAAAAGAAGATGATTACCCATCACCTCTTCCTCGTGATGAGGTCGGACCATCATCCTTTAAAGGTGATGGAAAGGACGATGCGCTCAGTTCATCATCACACTCACACACATCGAGTTTAATTTTGTGGTTATTACCTTTTTAGGTGGCCTAAAATTTGCATACATTCCTCGTCACCCTGAAAGGGTGATAGCCATTGCCATTTAAACGGCCGAATGATGGAATGAGGTGATAGCTCCAACTCATCGCCGTATATTGGAGATCTATTCTGTCATCACAAAGTTTTGTGGCTATGTATGTCCCGTGAATCGATTTCCGTTTGAGTGGGCCCCCTTGCCTTTGCGCATTTGGCTTTGATACTTTCACGAAGGACTATAAAAGTTGGTCTTCCCTGGGGATATATCGATAGCAGACTGCTAAAGGGCGGTCTAACAGGCGCACTCATAGGCTAAATTCTTACCAGGACGCGCCTCTATTATAAGAGTCCTGATTGGTTACTCTAATTTTAGAGCGAGGATAGCCCGTGGATATCAATACTGCACAGAGTAGGACTGACGTATATGCATGCACGCACATTCAGGGTAGGAAATCTTGCTCTGTATAGGTAAAGCGTCCGTTCACAGGTCAGAGACAGGGGCTATATAAGTAGGCTTTATATGTTAGCTTTAGGTGTTAAGCTACGATATGCAATAGCTCAACTTTGACAAATATGAACTTCGTTACAACAAATTAATTCTTCGGAATTGAACGAATAACGGGGCAAATATATGCATTTGATTGACCATATCGTTGGCCGCCAGTTTGAATTCTCACATGCTGTTATGGACGTGCGGCTATGTGAATAAGTTCAAAATGTACCTAAACTGATCAGCTATTACGATGAAAAGTTTGACGTGCGCCTCATCACTTGTTCATTTGGGAGTTATATTGAAAAGTTCCGAACGACATTATCCGAAAAGCGAAGTGGCTGATATAGTTTGTACAGGCCTTTATGGAAGGAGGGACAATTTATAATGACCTCAGGAAATCGATTTGTCAAGATGGCAACTGGGCTTTACACTGGAATATGTTTGAGGAATGAGTCCCAAACGTTTCCCAGATTGTACTCGTTTCAAAAGTAACTTTTTGCGATTTTCCTACAGACTTATCAGTGATGTCATCAATATATTCATTGAACTACGGGTACAATTTGCTAATGTAATACGGCAACGAATAGTAACGTTTATACAGATGAAACCAATTTAGCTGTTTCGTTTGTGAAGCCAGACAATTAATTTTTTTCAATTCTGCGCGAACGGCTGTGTTTCGTACAGAAAAGTTTTATATTGTACATACTCAGAATGAATACAATTTACGGACAATTTAAATTGGGACGTTCTCTTGTTTTTGACTTTTATGAATACATTTTGGATATTTTAATATACATATATCTAATATAAGACACCATGAACCAAAATTGACAGTGGATATGGAGACAATAAAAGCAATAGAATCGTTTTGATTGAAATGTGCCATAATTTAAATATATCAAAACTTCTATGCTAAAATGTATACAAAATAAAAACAAAAACACAAGCAGACGCAAGACGTCAGTTAATCCGATTTTATGCCACTTTTAATAATGATCGTTCAAAACCAACAAACAAAAATTCTATAAGAAACACTATTGTGTGCAGAATTATATAAATTTATTAGCATCACAAAGGTAACAGCTTGTGAATGCCTATGTAAACTATACTTTGTCCAATGCATTACATGATTGGTTTGATTTATTAAAGAACATGTAGAATCCTTTGATATTTCGTCACACGGATATAAGTATCCACGCTTGTCCAGAGAATTGGTGTTCACTGCTGAGATTTCGCGACAATGGCGGATGGGTGCCACCTGAACATCGGGAAGAGCGGGGCTAACGAACCTGCCCCTTACAACATACACAAACAGTGGAGAGAATGCGAAAAAGCAAAGAAATACACACACATGTGGTGGGCAGTAACAAACGAAAGAGCAATATGTCTGAATGTATACAAAAACTCTCAAGGTGGTGAAGGCGGTATTGAGTACGGTGGAAATTCTAAACTACATGAAATAAATCCTCACTCTCCGTGGTTCAAGGAATATAACATGTCCAAACTCATTCCTGGCAAAACGCCAAAGCGAAATTCGAAGATAAGCTTCTTTGAAATAGCTAACCATGGCCGTTGGAGTGATCTTTTAAATTGACTTTTTCTCTGTATGCAATTTAAAATCGACAAGAAAATATATCTAATCTTGAAGGTTTAACAACAGGGACCCCAGCTACTTATTATTTCCGTATTGAGACTTGTACCATTAAAACTGACTCTCGCTTTAGTTGTTCGATTAACCGTAATGGTGCCAAACTGCATTCTTAATTTGCATTATGTTATAGCGGACGGGGTAGGTTATAAAGAATGTGAGCAGCACGAATCATATCACACATGGTTTCTTCGACCTGACTTTGTACAGCTGTCAAGACATCACAAGCCATCGTTAGATTCTAGAAACCAACTGAGTAGTGGAGAAAGGAGAGCTTGAAGGCATGTTCAATGATCAGGTTTGGTTGGAGAGGTTGGACAGGGTAGAACGGAAGAGGCGTCCTCACCGGAAGTGGCGTCATAACCGGAAGAGACAGCATTAAGGGAAGTGACATCATAAACGGAAGAGACGTCATTACCGGAAGTTACATCATCATCGGAAATGACGATCAGGTTCAGCATCAGGACTAGGGACGTGATCATGATCACAGTCACGAGTTGGAGTAACGTTCACAATTCGGAGTAACGGTAAGTACTCGAAGTACCTGGGTGACGGATGAGTAAGATAAAGGTGGAGGTTCGGGAGAAATACACGTTCATCTTCAAGGACTTCAACAGTCAGAATCAATTATGTGGTCGTCATATTTGATGGCGTGGATATAATTTGTACAGAATCGTCGACTATGTTTGATCACATGACCGATTTGTAAAGAATTACTGGCCATCTTTGATCATGTGATACTTCAAGGTTATAAACTCTCACACCCATTCTCGTTTGACTAACCATTCCACTCGGAGAAAAGGTAGAATAACCATCTCCAACAGAGACTATAAACGTGAGGTATGCAGAATCTTGAACACAGACCAGAGCAAATATGACCGGCGATGCGTCTGATAAACTGACAAGAGCGTTACATCATAATGGTATGTGAACACGCCCAAAGCAACTCCCACAGCTTGGGTATGATTTGACGGAGGAGATAATAAAGTGCGTAATACACAACATGCTTGTTGTTGATGCTCTCTCTTTCTTTCATCTGATTGCGCCATGCCGTTAAAACCTAAGGGGCTAGATATGTGTGTGTGCGTGCGTGTGTGTGTGTATGTGTATGTGTCACTCCCCAGTGTCAGAGTGTCACTGCGTTTTTATGGGCGTTGGGTATGCATCATTCACTCACTCACTCACTCACTCACTCATCCACTCACTCACTCAATAACTGCCACACACCCAATCACTCACTCACTGTAACACCACCCCAGTCATACTGCAGAGTATAAGAGCTTGCCTTAGAATCCCACACGCATTCTCCCATCGTCAGAATTTATAACCTCTTCAACTCTCAGTGTAACACCCTCTGACTTCACTCTGCAAAGAAACGCGGCGCGCATGTACATTCGGTGTATATCGACTTTGATCGACACAGGGAGCATATGGTCAGAGGGTATATCTGACTGTAGGAGATGCCATGAGAATGCCGACACGTTGGCTTATTATTCCCTGGGTCCAAGAATCTCGTATGGTGAAACCGCGATGCCTATCCCCCCTGTCGTTCTTGGTAGAGCGGTTCAATTCCGGTTGAGCTTGCGCAGTCCACACATCAGGATTCGAGCACGACGTGAACAAGTCCAGACTCACAGATGACCCAACCAGTGATCAGCCACCCTCACAACCCACACAGAAAACGCCCTTTACGCTCTCTACTACTCCCCAAGTGCGCATGTGCGCATCCGAACATGCCCTTTCTTCACTACACCCAGACAGCGCATGCGCGTACTACAGATCAATGTCACCACCACATGGTTACTGAACGCAACATGCGCTTCAAAAGGATACCACAAGGACTACATAAACCTCAAAACTTGTATTCCCTTTCTCTACCTCTCTCCGACTGCGCATTCGCCGAATAACGTCACTGTTCAACGCCTCCGACCCTGGATGTCTCTACCCAACACGATCTTCAAGACGACACCCCACACAATAAATTTGGTCCCCGTATGGCCCACATATACCCCAAATCTCCCACAAGAGGCTTTCCTGTCGAGTGCGCATGCTTACGATGACATCACCGACTAATGTCCCAGAACGGTCCGAAAAGCCCGCCAGTTGTACCCTACGGCGCGATCCCAATAGAATCCACTCATCCAGATTCCCGCTTCCGTTTTTTCTCCGAGACCGAATTTTACATGCATGCATCCTTCAGAGTTGCCTTCCTTGCGAGCAGGGTGTATAGATGTCGCCACTTACATCTGGGCTAATGACGTATGGTCGACACAGAATATATAGGTTTCTGTGTATTACATATAATCAACCCTCACTGCATAGGGTACCGGGCATGTCCAGACGTATCACCTGCCAAGATCCAAGGTCAACGGTCCCATCACACTTGGGGCCCATTTGCGGCCACCGGAAGTCAGAGCGCCACAATATATGCCCATATATCCATATATATTACGGTCGCGTTTCAAAACACATCGACGGGTTTCTTTCCTATCTGTTAATATTGTAAAACTGCCCTCCTCCCAGTGTTCAAAGTTCTTTTTATTCTGAATTTCCGATAACGGAAATTACAATTTCGTAGACTTTCCTATATCGAAAATGTGTCAGGTTTATATGATATTTCCCCAAATATGAAATGTTAGAATTAAAATTCCGATATCGGAAATTCAGACAGAACAGTTCCGATGTGGGGAATACTTACCCAGTCGGAAATACGATTTTTTTATAGAGAATTTGGAATAAATAGTACTTACTGTCGTGCATGTACATGCATATTTTATTGTACCATGTAGCCTAGGCTCCATGAGTGTACATATAAGGATTCAGATTCTGGTGGGTAATAAATGTCTTGTCACCACAGATTTATTGGCAAAACCTCATGTGTTAAAATCCCAAACCTGGGACTGAAGATAACTAGTTATAATATTCCTAGTTCAAAACCACGATAGAATGAAAAAAAAGTCTTTACTCTGCAAACGTAGTTTGTGTATATGACACGCCTAAAATATAGCAAACCAAAGCTTGTAGGATGAGATTCGGACATCTGGTGGCCCCTTTACATCTACAGCTTTGAGTCACTTTGAAGAGAACACATCACTCGAGAGAGCAAAGGCGCTGTGAAGAGGTTTTACTCGAATACTTCACTTGTAGATATCCATGAATATACGCAGTTATGATCTTCCTTGAAATCTTGTCATTCGCATAACTGATATATTGCGTTTTGAGCCGATTCGGCCATCGTTCGTTATTGGAAACCTTTCCACGTTCGGAACATCTTGTTTTGAACGGCATCTGATTAAACCTCGTTATATAAGCGTGACAATTAATTAAGCGCTTGGACTTGAATCTGGCCACCACATGTCCGCGTGTTGGTTTTCTGATCGAGTTTGAGTTTAAACCATGGCCCTCCGTTATAACACGTTCTTTCGTAAATGAATGGTGTGACTTTCGTTAAACCGCCGCAGGAATAGATATTTAATACAGTCGCCTGAAATACAAATACTATATGCCGCCCAATATCATTTAAACTTTTTTCTCGAATTTCGCTGTTTTTACTATTCCAACATATGGTGATATCATTGACCCGAATGGGAAGCTGCAAAGCTAGAGCGCTTAAAAATTTGTGTGTATCCCTAACAATATGGTCGATTATTTCTTATAACTTTTGCTTGCTGAAGGTGATTCAATGAATAACTATAACCACGAGTTTGTATCTAATCATTGTCACACTAGTGACAATAGTGTATTCGTATTGTCCATGGTTCTCCGGTGGGGTTTCAATCTTCCGCGACCAATTGAAAAAAAGGACTGTAGATGCTGGTGATATGGTATAAATCTCCACTTCAATATCTTTATTCTTTATATGTATATATATTAATTTATCCTGTTTTAGATCTGCCTTAGATAAACTCTTACGTGCATATACATTATAGTATATAATTAATATTATGTATACGAAATAACCCCGACACCGTGCGTTTCTACATGTCATTCTATACAGGATTGATGGTATACAGAACCGTCGGGAAATATATAAATTGATGTCAAAAATGATACATTAGTCGAAATTAAAAAGTCGAATTAAGGAGAAGTCAGGAGTTTTTGAGAGTCACGGCCAGTCAGCATCCCTGGGCCAAAGATTACTAGACCACAAGAAAGGTTCATATGCCAACTACAAGTCCAATTTGTGATTATTAATAAACCTTGATTGTGTCTTTAACGAGTTACATTCATCTGTTATCACTTGGTCCATGTGTACATTATCTATAGCAAATTTAAGGAGCGGGTCTGTCTTCAACATCTCCCATATACGCTGCGACTCTGTCAAGGAATAACTATCGTATCAAGGGGTAGCAGAGCGTGGATCTAACTGACATTCAGATTAAACTGCATTGCAGAAAATACTAATTACAAGCGTCTGGTCCGTCATTCATAATGCAGCCGTCGTCCATTAGAGAATATCCGCGTCCATAATCCAAAGACCTATTCCATATTCCATATAACAGTATTAACACCAAATTAAAAAAGACAATCATAGTATACTATACATAAACATAGGCTTGTTTCCTGCAAGAGAGAAGCGGTCAACAGTTTTCAATGATGCCGGCAAGACATCATGGTGTTCCAAAAATATCAAATCCGTATCGCTGATCAGTATTCTTAATCAATAATATTCGTTGTAAAGTCGTCATCTAAAGAATGATGTATCTCAGTCACGCTTTGATTGTGACTGTTCATATGAGTACCATGAGGATCTTGAAGTACATGGGTTCATACGGCCCCTAGCCCCGGATTAAGCGGAATTAGACACAAGTTACGAAACGTAACGCCATAGATCTTGCACGCTACGCTCGTATTTTGCTATCAGCATGCGATATGTATCGCCAAATTTGGGAAACTTTGAGTGGAGGCGCTTGGTGGTGTAGCCCTGCTTTATAAGTTTCTGCAACAATGTTTTGTGACGTTGATTAAAATCGTCACATTTAACACGGAATCTAGCAAATGCTACTAGGCGTGATATATATACGCCATATGCAGGTCCCACTGGAATATTACTGTCCAGAAAGGGATAGTTTACGATGTCGAAATTGTAATCATCTCTTTTGTCATACAGTCGATGAGAGAGAAGGCCCGCTTCATTTTTATAGAGATATAGGTCTAAATACGATGTGCCTGTAGGGTTATCTGTAGTTTCCTTCAAATCCAGTGATGGTGGATATATATCCTTCACTGCGTCATTTATATAGCGATTATCCACAGCGAGAAGATCGTCTATATAGCGTTTGGTGAATGAGAAGGAACGGGCGTTAAATGGATCGGTTTTTGAAATCGCCTGCAATGACACAATTGTCGCAATTGTGCCAGCTATTTTCGCACTCGCGACATTAGCTGGCGGCTCTGCATGCAGAGTCGACCACTAATGACGCAATGACAACAATTGTGTCATTAGTGGTTGCTATTGCAAGTATATCAAAGATTTAGTCGTAAATCATGTGTGATATATTTTTGCCTCAAATAATTAGTGATTTCCAGTTGTGACAATAAGCGTCAACATGCTCGCCACCATTTTTATTGAGTGACAGTGTCGCCTGTTATTGTCACATTAGCTGACGACCTGAAACTGCTTATGAAACAATTGTCGTAATTGCGACAATTGTGTCATTAGTAGTTGCTACACAGCATCTGTTTAGCACTGCCATGGTTTATTGATGAGTATGGGTATTTACTTTGTGGAAATGCCAGGTAACAATTCATGTATGATAAGAATGCATAACAGTGGGCGTAATTTCAGATCCGGAGGGATCCTGGTTTCAATAGAAGATTCAGCATTGTTGATACAGAAAAGGACGAACCAATACCAAAATTAAATCGGAAGTTCTATGCATGCAGCAATCAGCGGATTTGCATCCATTTCTAACGTCATTGCTGATCAAAGTGCACACACAGTTCGGATGCTAGGTGCTATATCTAACCAATGGTCAACACAATGTAGTCCTGCACCTCCGTCATTTTCTGGTGATATTGATAGTGATTTTCAGAATCTTTTTAGTCACACTGTTTCAAAAGATGTAAAGTTTTCCTTTTGTACTGGAGTGAAGCCGCGGAACGGTTTGATGCAGGAGCCAACGGAGATATCAAACACAATTTCAGTCTTTTGGTATTATCTAAACTAATTAGATTGAAAATTCAATCTATCAGATTGGAATTAGTGACCAATCTGTTGGAGTGAATATTCCATCTATTACATTGAAAATTTCAATATATTACATTGAATTTTCAGTCTACAATAGATTCGTTATATCGTTTTCAATCTATTAGATCGAATATTTTCAATCCAATAAAAGACTGGTCACTAATTCCAATCTGATAGATTGAATTTCAATCTAATTATTTTAGAGAGTACGAGTATTTGAAAACCGTTACGAAAGTCCACATCTCTTATAGATGCGTGATGCACCAAAAGTCACCTAAAACGACAAAGGCAAAGTGAGCCATACGAAAACTCTATAACGGATATTTTGGAACTTTATTGGAAATCTGTAGGAGAAACAGTTTCTTTCTTTATACAATATTTAAATTTGTCTTTGAGATCACATGTCATCTTTTTGAAGCCATCTAATCTAGAATAGAGAATAATAGAAGAAAGAACAAGGTTTGCTTAATAATAAAAGTAAAAAATGAACTTCAGCACTTTTCTTAGTCTTTTGTCTGAATTCACCCCATTCTCCGAATACACCCCAGTTTATGGTACCTAAATAACCATATTCACAATTTACATATCGTAGCGTTCAATACAATTAATACTGTTGACATTCTGTGATAAGCAGTGCTATGACGTTATCGACGAAATACTTAGTACGGTACAGCTTAAATTCCTCTATGATATAAAAGGTTGATCGAAACTGATACCTTAGTCGAAATTAAAAAGTCAAAGCCAGGAGTAGTCATGAGATTTGAGGAGGAAGATTTTATCCCAGGGCCAGCTAATACGGCTGGGCCATAGGATACAGGATACTATAGACCACAAGGAACTTCTATATTCCAACTACTCCAGTTAAACCTTGATTATGCCCTACAGGCACATCTTATTTAGATCTCTATCTCTATAAAAATGAAGCGGGCATTCTCTCTCGTCGACTTTATGACAAAAGAGATGATTACAATTTCGACATCGTAAACTATCCCTTTCTGGATAGTAATATTCCAGTGGACCTGCATATGGCGTATACATATCTCGCTTAGTAGCATTTGCTAGATCCTGTGTTAAATGTGATGATTTTAATCAACGTCACAAAACATTGTTGCAGAAACTTATAAAACAGGGCTATTCCACCAAGCGCCTCCACTCAAAGTTTTCAAATTTGGCGATACATATCGCATGCTGATAGCAAAATACGAGCGTAGCGTGCAAGATCTATGACGCTACGTTTCGTAACTTGTGTCTAATTCCGCTTAACCCGGGGCTAGGGGCCGTATGAACCCATGTACTTCAAGATCCTCATGGTACTCATATGAACAGTCACAATCAAAGCGTGACTGAGATACATCATTCTTTAGATGACGACTTTACAACGAATATTATGGATTAAGAATACTGATCAGCGATACGGATTTGATATTTTTGGAACATCATGATGTCTTGCCTGCATCACTGAAAACTGTTGACCGCTTCTCTCTTGCAGGAAACAAGCCTATGTTTATGTATACAATGATTGTCTTTTTGAATTTGGTGCTAATACTGTTATATGGAATATGGAATAGGTCTTTGGATTATGGACGCGGATATTCTCTAATGGACGACGGTTGGATTATGAATGACGGACTAGACGCTTGTAATTTAACTAGTTGCATTTATATGTTGTCACTTGGTCCATGGGTACATTATCCATACTATATATTACGTAGTATAACGAGCTGGGTCTGTCTTAGACATCTTCTACACACGTTGCAACTCTGTCAAAGAATAACGAAAACACAAAATATGACCTTCGTATCACCGATATAGTTATTAAAAGGTTCTCGATAAAAGTCGATCGTCAACGTGATGGTCCTATCGTCAAATCTGTATATTCTCTGAAAACTGTTGACCACATATATCTTACAGGTTTATCTGGCTCCTATGACGGGAAACTATCGATTATGGATTCAGAAATGCCAAAATAAACAATGAGCTGCATGATTGGGTTCGAATTCCTCACTTACATCTAGGGTACTTTTCTCATTACCTAACTCGATGGAAACGCAACCGTGTCTAATTCAAGACAACAGAAAACGCCTCTAATTTTTATTTTTTCATTTCACAAATTTTCATATGTACCATAATGGCAAAATAAATATGGATCTCTAAATGGTGGGTATTTGATGAACTACTTTTCGTCTTGGAATCCCAATTTAAGATATATATTCCGCTAAATACTGTTCCTTTTCCGAGGAAATCGGATCAATTGTGAAAAGATAGAAGAAATCCGCGGGTGGTCCGTGGCAGCTAATTAAGTGTGTACCATGCGCGAAGACAAAAAAGTGTACACGTCATACGGGGTTAACTTGAGAAAAAAGTATGCGTTCGACTGACAAGCTCTGACAAATGTTTCAAGGGAGTCGGCTTCAAAATTCACACGTCAAACTTGTCCGAACTGGGTGAATCATGAATGATTTGCGGGATGCCTGGTCAGCATTACCGGGCATATGCTTCAAACAAGGTAAGACAACTCTACAGCTTCCTACCATATTTTGGCCATATTGCACGAGAGCAATACACATTTTCCATTGTCTATTATGGATTATGTATGGTGGCTGATATCTGCCATGTCGTGTCATCGTACTATCGCCCTATTTTTGTCCCCCGCCGCAACGCGGCCGGGGACTTTAAAATGGTTCTTGCTTCTATGTGTCCGTGCATGCACGGACATGTCCGTGCAAATACTTCGTAAGCAATAACTTCTAAATGCTTTGTCGGATTCCTCCGAAATTTGGCATCTGCATTCTTTGCGACAAGACGTCTCTTGGTATTACGTTTCAGCAAGATCCGCCTGTAGGTGGCGCCACTGGGGTCTTGCTTCTATGCATGTCCGTGCATGTCCGTGCAAATACTTCGTAAGCAATAACTTCTAAATGCTTTGTCGGATTCCTCCGAAATTTGGCATCTGCATTCTTTGCGACAAGACGTCTGTTGGTATTACGTTTCAGCAAGATCCGCCTGTAGGTGGCGCCACTGGGGTCTTGCTTCTATGCATGTCCGTGCAAATACTTCGTAAGCGATAACTCCTAAATGCTTTGTCGGATTCCTCCGAAATTTGGCATCTGCATTCTTTGCGACAAGACGTCTGTTGGTATTACGTTTCAGCAAGATCCGCCTGTAGGTGGCGCCACTGGGTCTTGTTCCAATATTTAGTGCATGTCCGTGCAAATACTGCGTAAGCGATAACTCCTAAATGCTTTGTCGGATTCCTCCGAAATTTGGCATCTGCATTCTTTGCGACAAGACGTCGCTGGTATTACGTTTCAGCAAGATCCGCCTGTAGGTGGCGCCACTGGGTCTTGTTCCAATCTTTAATGCATGTCCGTTCATGTTTGTTCAAATCCTTCGCGAGCGATAACTTTCGAACAATTTGTCGGATTTCTTCGAAATTTGGTAAATGCATTCCCTGCGACAAAACACCGTTGGTGATGCGTTTCAGCAAAATCCACCCGGAGGTGGCGCCACTAGAGTTCATTCCATTATTCCATGCTGCAAGTGATAACTTAGAAACACTTGGTCGAATTTCTTTGAAATATCCTACATATGTACCTTTCTGGGTAACATGAGAAACGTTGCGGCTCATCGGATTCTTCTCAAATTTGGCATGCATTTACCATGCCAGGAGCTGTTGCTTGGGATTGCCTTTCGCTCACTTGCACTCACAGGTGGCGCCACCTGGTGGCAACATCACAAATTCGTTTCCGGGTAATAACTTGAGAACTGACCATCGGATTCTTCTCAAATTTTGTATGAATGTACCGTGACATAAGATGTCGCTTGATAATGCATTTCACTGACTTGCGCCTAGAGGTGGCGTCACCTGGTGTCAAAATCTAAATTTGGTTTCTGGGCAATAACTTGAGGACCCTCATCGGATTCTTCTCAAATTTGGTATGCAGATGTCCCCACGATACCATGTTCCTTGGGATTGTATTTTTCCCGCTTCTGCCTACAGGTGGCGTCTCCTGGTGGAAAAATTTGTTTCCGGGCAATAATTTGGCAACTGCTCATCAGATTATTCTCAAATTTTGTATTCATATGTGACCCGCCCCAAATAACATGAACACCGGTGGGCATCTAGTACCGGCAATAACTTGAGGACCCCTCTTCAGAGTCTCAAAGTTCATATGCCGATACCATGACATGAGATGTCATTTGGGATTGTGTTTTGCCTGCTTGCACCTACAGGTGGTGACTCCTTGTGGCAAAGTCTAAATTTGGTTTCTGGGCAATAGGTTGAGGATGCCTTCATATTCTTGTCAAATTTAGTTTGCAGATAATATGCCATGAGTTGTCTCTTGGGGTTGCATTTCGGTTCATAATTTTCATGCTACATGGTAAAGAAAATATATTACAGTAGCAATCAACATTCAGTCAGCCATTTAGAGTTGATCTCAAAACCTGGGAAGGTGGAAAGACCCCTCTGCTTCTTATGCCTGTGAAGTAGCTGTTGCCATCCTCATGAATATCTTCTGAAACCGACAGCGCTTATAAATATTGCTGCCATTTTCGCGGGGGACCTAGCATCCTCTGGCTGCTTGTTACTGGAGCGATCGTACGATGGCACGATGCAATGGTACGATGGTGCGATGGTACCATGGCACGATGCGATGATACGATGGCACGATGCGATGGTACGATGGAAACTCCTCCATCGTACCATCGTACTATCGCATCGTATCATCGCATCATCGTACCATCGTATCATCGTGCCATCGCTTCGGAAGCGTTGCTCAAATCGTTTGATCAAACGAAAGTCATGCGCAAATAAATTATATTGATTTTTAATTGTTTTCATCGTGCTGTCGTGTTATGTTTGAACACATACCGTGATTTCATCGTACCATCGTATCATCGTACCATCGTATCATCGTACCATCGTATCATCGAGCCATCGCGCCATCGTACCATCGTATCATCGTACCATCGTGCCATCGTACCATCGCACCATCGTACCATCGTACCATCGTATCATCGTACCATCGTACCATCGTATCATCGTATCATCGTACCATCGTGCCATCGTACCATCGTATCATCGTATCATCGAGCCATCGCGCCATCGTACCATCGTATCAACGTATCATCGTACCATCGTGCCATCGTACCATCGTATCATCGTATCATCGAGCCATCGCGCCATCGTACCATCGTATCATCGTATCATCGTACCATCGTACCATCGTATCATCGTATCATCGTATCATCGTACCATCGTGCCATCGTACCATCGCATCGTGCCATCGTACCATCGCATCGTGCTATCGCATCGTACCATCGTACCATCGCTCCAGTAAAAATAGGGCGATAGTACGATGATACGACATGGCAGATATCAGTCAGCCACCATACCATAACTATGATTATATTGTTTTGTCCTCTCTTTCCACGATAACGAACACTGGCGATACACAAATCTTACAGATCAGGCATCAAAAAAGAGAGGTTTCTCCACATGCCCATGAGATTAATTGCGGTGGCCAAAGCGGGAGTGAACCGAGAAGGAGTGTCCCCCTGTCGCGAAGCAGGGGTCCGGGGTTGTTCTCGCTCGAAATTTGGAAAATTTAGCATTCATTTTACTCACTTTGGCGCATTTTCAGAGAAGATCTTAGACTGAAAATGTTCACAATTTCCGCCTTTGTAACTCTACCAATGAGGCAAAAAAATTATATATATTTTACTCAAATATTGGTGTTCACATGAAACATTCTTCTCGTCAGTGTAAATCAAAGTCAACTTCTAACACCTGCAAGAATAGGTCACTTCATCGATGCGCAGGTTGTTGCATCAATGCAAAGCTGAACTGTTTGATGTTGTGGGTGCCGAACGCGGCCATTTCCGGTGCCATTTAACTTTTGTTTAGCGCAAAAGAGAGGCGCGGATATCATATGAATTTGATAATTCATGAAGACTATGCTGGAGTTAGCACTAAATCAGATAGAACAAACACTGAAGAGAAGATGGCACATGGCATGAAACTGCAATTTAAAACTAGTCACGATAAATTTGGACTCCAGAATGAAGAAAGAAGGAAAATTTTGAGATTTCAGACGCCTCTCTACGAATACGCTAACAGTATGACATAGTTAACGCATGTGTTCACTAGTGCGCGAATTAATGTATGACGGTTTGCATAAAGCCGGAGCAATCAGATAGATTCTAGACAAATATTGACAAATATGCCACTCCTTGGACTTGTAAATTAACCGAAAATATACATTCACACACTTACGGCGCTCTAAAATGTCTTACTCTCTAAAACAAGTTGAGTAAAATTTCACTCAAGTAAGAGTGGAAATTGATCCCACTCAATACTTGAGTGAGATTTTCACTCAACTTGAGTTACTTTTTCTCAGCTTGAGTTAAATGCACTCAACTTGAGTGACATTCACTCAAGCATAAGAGTGGAAATTGATCCCACTCAAGTTGAGTGAACTTGAGTGGTTTTAACTCAAGTTCAGTGAAAAGTAACCCAAGCTGAGTGAAAAGTAACTCAAGTTTGAGTGAACAGGTACATTTCACTCAAACTTGATTGGAACAGTTCACTCAAGTGTTTTTAGAGAGTAGAAAAATAACATATTGAACTTTCATTAAAGACGTTATCTTCTCATTCTCCGGCGTAGCTCCAGAACACGAAAATTCAGATTGTCTACGTTCACATGTATACATATTGTATCTCAGGTTTATCTTACTATAAGAATGGCCGGATAGCGCATGCTAGCAGCATATATCTTGTAGCCAATCAACCTACAGATTTGGAATAAGAGCGGGAATTGAATGCATGATGTCAGTGAACGAACTATATTGAAAATCAAAGACTTGGAAGTTTGTCAATTGATTGTTCGTATGCCAAGAGTTACAGTGTCGATGATATCTACTTCAAGTCAAATCAACTGCTGTGGACATGGTAAACTCTTGTCACATCTTATTTCCACGTCAGTCGGGCTGGCAACCAAGAGTGATCAATGTAGCATTTCAGCCCACTGATTTTCACAAGCACCGAACTGGTGCGGTGCACCTTTGGGCGATAGCCAAATGTTTTTGCGAGAATTCTGTGACAAACAACCAATGAATTGTTTAATTCACTTCGCCCAAATACTATTATGGGCATTTTGGGCAAACAGCCGGCGAAGCATGGCTTTTGCGTCTGGCAGCTGGCAGAACATTTCATAGATATCCAACTTATTTAATATCACGTTGGGTCTACATATCGGGCTAACATTACTATTTGGTATCGTAGCTGACATTTTGGTAACAAAATTTACATAATATCCGTCAACAACGTTACTTTTCGTAATCAACGTTATCTTTTGAGAAATACGTTACCATGTGTTTCGAATTCACAGACTTCAATTTTCAATGACAACTCTAAGACAACTTTCATTGACAACTCTAAGACAGTTGATCTTCCCCGCTACTTCCGAACAACTTTCTTGTCATATAAACTCGATATAGCTTTATTTACCGTCCATCTGGTTTAGATCCGGCATCGAATTTACACATGTTGTGAGAAGATGAAACCCTCTTTCTTCAAAGATGCAACATACATGAAGACAGAACTATGGCTTTTGTCGGGTATCTCAACCCTGCCTTGCCTTGCCTGGCCTGGGAGTGAGGGGGGGGGGGGGGTGCACCTTCCGCTCCCCCCCCCAATTGTTGGTTTTTTGCTCCTGTCTCTCGAACGACAAAAAAATTTGAGAGCTGACACTCCGTGACTTTTTAGCTTATCATATTGTATCATTTTCAGTATATTTGCATGACCCCCAGAGCAGAGGAACATGGGTAAATTTAAAATGGCCGCCCTGTAGGGTACCAGAACAGTGACATTTCTCCAGAATTCTTACATTTTTGCATGGAAAAGTGGGTAAAAACTATTTTATTTCATATCAGATTATTATTTACTAATTTGTCAGCCAGTTTTCGCGAAGAAAAACCATAAATACAAAATTAAAAAAATCATGTCATCATGGCGACCATCTTGGGGATTTGTTTTGTACATTTTGTAGTAGAACTTGAGTCAAAGATATAGTGTGGTAAGTTTCACTTTCAGCACTCTAGCCATAGGGATAGCGAAAATAAATAGGGGGGCACTCCCCCCCTCCCCCCCTCCCCCCACCGCCCCCAAGGTTGCGGTACACCCCAAATCGCCCATGCCAGATGGGATTAAACTGAATCACTGTTGCCAAATATGTTAAGTGTCAAAAACTTATAGTAACTAAAAACCGTGTCCCGATGTTGAGCGATGACGTCATCGGGGACCAGCAAATCTCAACATGTTTTCTTCTGTGATATTAATGCATTGATACATGCAGCGGCCCGTTAGTTTTATATTATATAGCATGATACAATCGCTCGCAAAAGGTAAAAAAAACATCCATGCAGGTCCGTTTGTGTAAGCTCATGAAAAATGGCGTCCAGGTGGGGGGGGGGGGGAGCAAATTCCCGATACCCGGATGATACGAAAATTAAGATAGTAGCGCCATCTATATACTCTGGATGCAAGGACGACAACTCTGACGGAGCAATAACTCTGTTGGCGTTTGTCCCAAGGAGCATTAGGTAGGAGTATTGGGGTGGTCATTTTTTTTTTCTTGTGAATTTAATTGTGGGGTGTGGCACCTTGTTTTCTTTATCTCGAGCTGTAGAACACGATGGGAGGGGTCTTGAGGCCATGTGTTGACTTTTCTTGAAAAGTGCTGATGACACATGTGCAGTAGGCAGGACGTTTTGGGGTCTAGGTGAACCCATAACGGTCTGATTGGGTCGTGTGAGGTATCAGTTTGAAGCATTCGTAGGGGAGCATCCGACTGGATGGGTTTGTCGTGGAAATACCGCCTATCTGCGCATGCGCAGTATAAAAAGTGCATTGAGATTGCCGTTTTAGTGTCGAGATGGTTCAATATTGGTCCGAATGGGTCGTGTGAGGTATACTAGTCAAGCACTCGTGGACTAGAGTCAGACTGGGAGTGATATGCGCCTGCGCACTCGGGGAGTAGTAGAGAAAGAGGAGATTCGGGAGTGCAAAGGAGCGCGTTTGGGCTACGTGGTGGAGTTACCTCAGCGCATGTGTGTAGGTATGTGTGTTTGTGGTGGAGGAGGAAGACGCGGGGAGGAGGATGTGGAGGAGGAGGAGGAGAAATGCGAGTGAGTGAGTGGTCATCTAAAGTCGTTTGTAAACCATTAGTCTCAGACTATATCCAAACATGAGTGGTGCCCTATTGAAGCTCTTATCGGGTAGAGCTTGACTGGTGGTGATACGCGTGCGCATGCGCAATGAGAAGTAGTAGAGAAAGGGGAGTTGCGATGGTGCTGACTATGCCCCAGGCACTTCAAGAAGTGAAGGGGAATCCCACGCAACGCCTTAACGCCTATGTTAACGTCTTAAACCCTATGTTAACACCTTAACGCTTTATCTTAACGCCTTAACGCCCTAGCATAACGCCTTGACGCCATGATGCAGACAGATGCGAGAAAGAAAGATCAACTCGTTCACAAGTTTTCATATAGTTTATTCTCCCCAATGCAACATCATACCCAAGCTGAGAGAGCCGCGATGGGGATGTTTACAATTCAAGTACTCTTGTCCAATCAGAGGCCGCCATTTGGCGCTGCATTTATCATATTCGTTCTTGCCCGTTAGATGTATTCTCGGCTGCTCTTGTCCAATCAGAAGTCGCCATTTCAGAAAGTTCAATCTTCGGCCATGTTCCCTCTGATCCGTTTGTTCTAATCGTCGTCAGGCAGGCCAGGATACTGTAACGGCAACATGTCCTGGAACAGCTGTTTGCGCATTTTGATCGCATTCTGCAGGGCCTCGGTGGGTGATAGTCCCATATCCTCTTTCAAGTGACGCTTGGTCTTCATGATGGACCTGTTGTAAGTTATCCTGTCCGGCGTCTTCGACCGCCGCAGCGTGAGTATTAATAGCTTCATGCACAATACGATCCCAGAAGGTAGGTTCTTCTTCACTTTCTTGGGATGTAGGCTGACTATCTGACGTCAAGCTCTCTGTAGTAGTAGATAGATTCTCAGCAGTCTCTGTTTCGGTATCAGTCGGTGGACTCTCAGAATCAGCTGGCATATTCTCAGCATCCGTGTCAATGAACTCCTCGGTGTCTTCAATCCCATGTATATCCTTCTGGTGTCGCATCATATTTTAATGTCGCTTTCAAAAACCGATCCATTCAAAGCCCGTTCCTTCTCATTCACCAAACGCTATATAGACGATCTTCTCGCTGTGGATAATCGCTATATAAATGACGCAGTGAAGGATATATATCCACCTTCACTGGATTTGAAGGAAACTACAGATAACCCTACAGGCACATCATATTTAAACCTTTATCTCTATAAAAATGAAGCGGGCTTTCTCTCTCGTCGACTGTATGACAAAAGAGATGATTACAACTTCGACATCGTAAACTATCCCTTTCTGGACAGTAATATTCCAGTGGGACCTGCATATGGCGTATACGTATCACGCCTAGTAGCATTTGCTAGATCCTGTGTTAAATGTGACGATTTTAATCGTCACAAAACATTGTTGCAGAAACTTATAAAACAGGGCTACACCACCAAGCGCCTCCACTCAAAGTTTCTCAAATTTGGCGATACATATCGCATGCTGATAGCAAAATACGAGCGTAGCGTGCAAGATCTATGGCGTAACGTTTCATAACTTGTGTCTAATTCCGCTTAATCCGGGGCTAGGGGCCGTATGAACCCATGTACTTCAAGATCCTCATGGTACTCATATGAACAGTCACAATCAAAGCGTGACTGAGATACATCATTCTTTAGATGACGACTTTACAACGAATATTATGGATTAAGAATACTGATCAGCGATACGGATTTGATATTTGTGGAACATCATGATGTCTTGCCGGCATCATTGAAAGCTGTTGACTGCTTCTCTCTTGCAGGAAACAAGCCTATGCTTATGTATACTATGATTGTCTTTTTGAATTTGGTGCTAATACTGTTATATGGAATATGGAATAGGTCTTTGGATTATGAACGCGGATATTCTCTAATGGGCGACGGCTGAATTATGAATGACGGACCACATGTAATCGACTGTGCACGTTTTTGGGAAACGCTTGCTTTTATGGACAGTAACGCCCGCAACTATAGCGGCCTTGACCTCTACGAAAGTAGGTCAAATGGCCTCAATTTGCTCTTTCTATACTACTCCTATTTCTTATTCCTCATCAGAATAATTTGGTCCCTGGGAGGATTCGAACCAGAAAATCTGACATTGTCACGTCGGTTGTGTTTGTATTTCTGATAAAAATATAAAACTAGAAAAGGGAATATTGTGTACCAAACTGGAATCTAACTAAGAGAGAATACGAAAGCGAAATTCTGACGAAACAAACAGTACACTGTTCAAAATCGTTCGTGTGGAACCGCGGAATCCATGTCCTTTCTCCATCGCCAGGCTATCAACATACTGTAAAAATGTATTTAAGTATGTCGCTTGCAGCAACCACAATTTCTCCATCTGCTAGCAGGCGACAAACGCAGTGTTATGTCTCGGCCGAACTAGATGAAAATAAAATAGTTACCGAACGAGTCAAATAGTTCACAGTTCGTCAATTCGTTTTAGTTAAAATGCTATAAAAATAGAACTAGGCAGAAATTTAAAAAAAACTGAGACACCGTTTACTAGTTCTAGTTGTCCATGATCAAGGTATAGCATCAAATTTGAAATACGTTGAACAGTTTTCATGAAATTTCATTTGAAAAATGGAGGCTATTGTTTTCGTTTCATTTTTTTAGATTTGGGATATTTTCTACACGGTTGTAGCAACAGTTATGTAAATTACATAAGTGAATTCCTCAGGACATACACCTTCATAAATATATATACATTATTATTGTTATGTTGAATATTTATTGCTACAAAAAACAAATTATCAAGGAATGTATAAAACTGTCTCGTGGGTTACGTATCCTTAAGCCCTGCGTCACGATCTATTTGGATTACTGAGAGCCCCTTCTATCAATGTCCATTCGATGATCCGCAGGGCTCCCCCAGTCGATTGCAGGAACTTTTGTTCCACATGTTCAAAATTAGGAATACATGTATATAGCGACAGTGCACGGGACAGTTGATGTGGCTCCTACAGAAACGATCTTTGGTCATGTTGAAAGGATTCAATGGTCTTACAGAAGAATTTGATGCGAAAGAAACTGGGATTTATCGACTCTCATACAACAATCCCTCATCAGGTGCGTAGTGACTGTCTTATATTAGCTAACTGATAGTATATTTTCAGGAAAACTGATCGCCGATAGGTTCCTGTCAGAAGCCAAAAAGCATTCTTTAGATCTACTAAATACAAGAGATATCATTCATAGGATGTTTCTTCGTAAAAACAGTTGCTTGAATTCCTTATTTTTAATATCTGGCATATTTGGCAATACAGTATATCGACAACATATAGGTATTGCAATGGTATTCTAATTGTGCAACCCTTTTGGCTAACCTTTATGTATTCTTATACCTACATGCAGAAGCAATTAAAAACCGATCGTTTCAAAGCCCTTCCTCCTCGTTCAATAAATGCTCAATAAAAGACGATCTTACGGCTGTGGATAATCGCTATATATATGGCAGGGTGAAGGATATATATCTACCTTCACCAGATTTGAAGGAAACTACATAGCAAGAATGGCATATTAGATTTGTAGCTTTAGAAAGCGGGTCTTCTCTCTCGTCGAATTACGACAGGAGAGATGATTACAATTTCGACATCGTTAGATATCCCTTTCTGGACAGTTTTATTAAAGTGAAACCTGAATAAGGCGTATACATATCTCGCCTAGTAGTTGCATTTGCTAGATCCTGTGTTAAATGTGACGAATATAATCAACGTCACAAGGGCGGAAGGAGGGTGTCTGGTTTCATCTTGCTTCAGGGATTTCTTCTTTGAAGCAGCAGGAACGCAACTTGACTGGGTGGTGCTTAGTTGGTTCGTCGCGATATGACTGAAATAATGTTGAAAGTGACGATAAATCCTATTCACTCACTCACTAATTTGGTGCTAATGCTGTTATATGAATTAGACCTTTGGATTATGGACTCTATTATTCTTTAATGGACGATGGCTGAATATTGAACGACGGACTATACCCTTGTATTGCTATTAAATAATTATATGCATTATATCTTCAGTATTTCTATATTTCAAAAGATTTTGCGACGTTCATGTAGAACAATACTATACGCACTGCGAATTTGCCCTTCCGCCGTACGTGTATGTGTGTTACCCATTTGATTATTTTTTCACAGTTATATCGCTCGTGTCACACAATGCTTGTTGAACAAACTTCCTTGATCAGATACCTTGTTTACAAACATTGTATGTATGTGGAACGTTAGAACTGATACCACAGCCACATGGATAAAATAAACACTTAAAGAGGGATTTCAGAGGAAGCGGGGCCTCCCTCTCCATTTGGTTTCTCTCCTTATCTCGATCAGTGTAACCATTCAGGAAGAACGTTCCTTCTCGGTGGGACATGGCTGTTTTGAAACAAATGAGCTCTAGTTTTGACTGGCGGTATGTAAACCAAATAATCCCCGGGTGAACCAAAACTAACGATACCCGAGAAGAATAGTATGGGGCCGAAGACACTTCTCTCTCTGTAAAACAGCGAGAACAAACACAGGATAGAACTCGAGATCCTTGCTCTCCATAGCAATAGTATCCTTAACGTTTTTTGTTCGCCGCAGGTTTGTTTCTACGGAGGTCGGATACTCTCAGTTACCTACAAAATATGTATTATCTGTCCATCACACGAGGATACAACCTTCCTACGAGACTTGGTCTAGGGAATACTTTCAGACGGAAGAAGTATACTAGTCACGAATGTTTCACGAGTTCGAATGCGGTGAAGAGAGCTGTCTGACGCATTCCAAAACAGAACTACACATACCCGAAATGATAAGTAGGCATATCATACACTCGTAGTTAGTGGGGAAAACGAACCGAACATAGGTATCTGTATTGTTAACAAAGCTAAATAAAACTGTTTTTTGATATGTTGAAACAACATGCAATGAGATAAGCGTTCATCGCCAAGTACGTTCGTTACAAATTGAGAATAACTGATACATTGAACTCATAGATTGATACCATAAGACCGTTTTAAACCCTGTTCCCCTTCTAATTCACCAAATAGTATATCCAATGAAATTAATATATATAAAGAAAACTACAAGCGTCTAGTCCGTCATTCAATATTCAGCCGTCGTACATTAATGAATTTCCACGTCCATAATCCACAGACTTAATTCAAACGACAGCATTAGCACCAAATTCAAAGTAGTATACATAAACATAGGCCCCCTATCCCCGGGTTAGCATTGCACTGTATGCATACGACCCTAGCCCCGGGTTAACATTGCACTGTGTACATACGACCCTAGCCTCGGGTTAACATTGCACTGTGTACATACGACCCCAGCCTCGGGTTAACATTGCACTGTATACATATGGCTCTTAGCCTTCGGTTAACATTGCAACGATACATACGACCCCTATTACCGAGTTAACATTGCACTGTGTGCATACGACCCTAGGCTGGGGGTAACATTGCACTGTGTACATACGGAATAACATTGTACTGTGTACATACGGCCCCCGGTCTCGGATTAACATTGCGCTGTATACATACGTCCTCTAGCCCCGAGTTAACAATGCATGGTGTACATACCAATCCTAGCCCCCGGTTTACATTGCACTGTGTACATACGGTCCCTAGCCCCGAATTAACATTTCACTCTGTACATACGCCCCCCAGCCTCGGCTTAACATTGCTCTGTATACGTACGGCCATTAGCCTCGGGTTAACAATGCTCTGTATACACACGGCCCCTAGCCTCGGGTTAACAGTACACTCCTAGCCCACGGGTTAACATTGCACTACATACATACGACCGCCAGCCTCGGGCTAATATTCCGCTGTAAACATACGGCCCCTTGCCCCAGGATAACATTTCGCTGTGTACATACGACCCTTAGCCTCGGGTTAACATTGCACAGTGTACATTGGATCCCGAACCCCGGGTTAACATGGCACTGTGTACATACGATCCCTAGCCCCGGGTTAACATTGTACTGTATATATACGGCCCTTAGTCTCGAGTTAACATTGCACTGTGTACATACGCCCCAAGCCTGGGGGTAACTTTGCACTGTGTACATACGACCCCTAGCCCTGGGTTAACGTTGCACTACATCCATACGATTCCTAGCCTCTGGTTAACCTTGCACAGTGTACATACCACCCCTAGCCCTGGGATAACATTGCACTACATCCATACGATTCCTAGCCCCGAGTTAACTTTGCACTGTATACATACGTCCCTTAGTCTCGAGTTAACTTTGCACTGTATACATGCTAGCCCTAGCCCCGGGTTAACATTACATTGTATACATATGGTTCCTGGCTCCGGGTTAACTTTGCACTGTATAAATTCGGCACTTAGCCTCGGGTTAACCTTGCACTGTATACAGAAGACCCCTAGCCTCGCGTTAACATTGCACTTTGTACATACGACCCCTAGCCCCGGGTTAACATTGCACTGTACATACGGCGTTAGCCCCGGTTTACATTGCATTGTGTACATACGCCCTCTAGCTTCGGGCTAACATTGTACCGGGTACATACGACCCCTAGCCAAGGGTTAACAATGCGCTGTGTACATACGGCCCTTAGCCCCAGGTTAACATTGCACTGTGTACATTCGGCACTTAGCCCCGGGTTAACATAGCACTCTGTACATACAACTCCTAGCCACGGGCTAACGTTGCACTGTGTATACGGCCCTTAGCCCCGGGTTACCATTGTTCTGTGTAGATACGGCTCTTATCACGGGTTAACATTGCACTTTGCACAAACGGTCCATAGCTCCGGGTTAACATTGCACTGTGTAGATACGACCCTTAGCTCAGGTTAACATTGCACTGTGTACATACGGCCTTAGCCCCAGTTAACATTGCACTGTGTACATACGACCCCTAGCTCCGGGATAAAATTGCACTGGGTACACACGACCCCTAGCCCCGGGTTAACATTGCGCTGTGTACATACGGCCCCTGGACCCGAGCTAACATTGTACAGTATAGACACGGCCCTTAGACCGGTGTTAACCTTGTACTTTGAACATACGACCCCTAGCCCCGAGTTAACATTGCACTGTGTGCATACGGCCCTTAGCCCCGGGTTAACGCTCCACTGTGTACATTCGGCCCTTAACCCCGGGTTAACATAGCACTCTGTACATACGACTCCTAGCCAGGGGCTAACGTTGCCCTGTGTATACGGCCCTTAGCCCCGAGTTAACATTGCTCAGTGTAGATACGGCTCTTAGCCCCGTGTTAACATTGCACTGTACACAAAATGTCCCTAGCTCCGGCACTGGAACAATTAAACTTGTTTTAGCTTGGGCTTGGCTACTATTATTTTTGTCTGTTAAATTTCCCTTTTCAAAACTCATTTTCGCAGTATTATGGTAAGCTAATTATCTATAAGTCCTACTTATTTACATTAATCTACCCCATTCTGGTCAAAACCATGCAAACATCCGTATTTTTGTTTCTAATTATAACAGTGACACTTCACTCAGACACCCGCCGTGAAGTCATCCACAGGTGTGAACAATTCTCAGCTGAACAAGTTTTAGCAAGTTTTTTTAAGTTTAAATTGGACTTTAAACCGCCTTGATGAAAAAAACCTTAGTGTAATAGTTATCCAGAATAAACAGGAATTCGAGTAGGTCCCATTAGACAGATTAAAAATGTATTTGACAATAGAATTCAAGCACAACATTGGATCAATTCATCAGATGTATAGCTGGACACATTTTTCCTGATTTCTAGCCTTTCATTTTTGTACAAAATCCGACATTTAAACGTTTATTTCTCGAAAATTATCCATGCTACGCTTTTGAAATTTGGCATGCTTGTTACTTATTAGGTGATCTAGTAAACCCTATCTCACTTTTTGTAAGTTCGGATTAGTTTTTTAATTATTCAACTTTTAAGACAAACGACCGTAAAATAGTACGTTTTCCCAATTTATTTTAGTAAAATAGCTGTAAAAACAAAACCAGGTAAAAATAAAAAAAAATGAGATAAAGTTTACTAGTTCGAATTGTCTCCTATCAAGGTATACCGTCAAAGTTGAAACAAGACCAACAGTTTTCAAGAAATTTCAATTGAAAAATGTGTTCTGTGTTTGCTTGCTTAGGAGTACACGATGTCCAGTCCCAGACAGATACTACTGTTGACCTTAAGGTGAAATACGCGCTAACAGTGGTCCATGCTAACTGCCCTGTGCTAACAGTGGTCCATGCTAATTGCCCTGTGCTAACAGTGGTCCATGCTAATTGCCCTGTGCTAACAGTGGTCCATGCTAACTGCCCTGTGCTAACAGTGATCCATGCTAACTGCCCTGTGCTAACAGTGGTCCATGCTAACTGCCCTGTGCTAACAGTGGTCCATGCTAACTGCCCTGTGCTAACAGTGGTCCATGCTAACTGCCCTGTGCTAACAGTGGTCCATGCTAACTGCCCTGTGCTAACAGTGGTCCATGCTAATTGCCCTGTGCTAACAGTGGTCCATGCTAATTGTCCTGTGCTAACAGTGGTCCATGCTAACTGCCCTGTGCTAACAGTGGTCCATGCTAACTGCCCTGTGCTAACAGTGGTCCATGCTAACTGCCCTGTGCTAACAGTGGTCCATGCTAACTGCCCTGTGCTAACAGTGGTCCATGCTAACTGCCCTGTGCTAACAGTGGTCCATGCTAACTGCCCTGTGCTAACAGTGGTCCATGCTAACTGCCCTGTGCTAACAGTGGTCCATGCTAACTGCCCTGTGCTAACAGTGGTCCATGCTAACTGCCCTGTGCTAACAGTGGTCCATGCTAACTGCCCTGTGCTAACAGTGGTCCATGGTAACTGCCCTGTGCTAACAGTGGTCCATGTTCACTGCCCTGTGCTAACAGTGGTCCATGCTCACTGCCCTGTGCTAACAGTGGTCCATGCTAACTGCCCTGTGCTAACAGTGGTCCATGCTAACTGCCCTGTGCTAACAGTGGTCCATGCTAACTGCCCTGTGCTAACAGTGGTCCATGGTATGCCCTGTGCACTGCCCTGTGCTAACAGTGGTCCATGCTCACTGCCCTGTGCTAACAGTGGTCCATGCTAACTGCCCTGTGCTAACAGTGGTCCATGCTAACTGCCCTGTGCTAACAGTGGTCCATGCTAACTGCCCTGTGCTAACAGTGGTCCATGCTAACTGCCCTGTGCTAACAGTGGTCCATGCTAACTGCTCTGTGCTAACAGTGGTCCATGCTAACTGCCCTGTGCTAACAGCGGTCCATGCTAACTGCCCTGTGCTAACAGTGGTCCATGCTAACTGCCCTGCGCTAACAGTGGTCCATGCTAACTGCCCTGTGCTAACAGTGGTCCATGCTAACTGCCCTGTGCTAACAGTGGTCCATGCTCACTGCCCTGCGCTGAAAAGTGAATGGCTACATGTATCAGTTCTGTGTATTATCCATTTTATTTCCTTTAAATTTATTTCATAATTCTCTATTATTACTCCTTTATATTTGCAGTCGTGAGTTTCAATTTTCTGGACAACAGACTTCCTCCAGGAGGTCACTGTACCAAACAACCCTTGTCAGACACGAGTGTCGCCATTGTGGATCAATATTAGAAGGAGATTGTGGACAAAAAAATATAGCCAGAGCACGGACCAGAAATAGCCAGTAATAATGGAAGCAAGCCGTAGGTGTTTAACGTCCAGGAAGATACATAGCGGCCATTCCTTGGCGCGGCTGGCTCTTGTTAGACTAATGGCCGTCCAACAGCGTCCTGCAGCGTCGACACTTGTGGCATTTGTGCTGAACCCAAAGCACTCAAACATATGCCAACATTGACGGCAATGCTTACATGTTAAGAAGTTTACTGGGAGTCCGTTTTTTAGGCTTTCATACCTGAACCACTTTATGCATTATTCATCTTTTGATTTCAGCTCGAATGTTGAGATTTGGGCTATTTTAGGAATCATAAATGTTAACCAGTGAGTCAATACTATAGCTATTACTGGAGGAAAAGTATGTTTACAAAAAAACTCTTTGTATTCTATAAAATGGTCGGTAACGATGAAAGTATATATTTGCTTATTGATCATTGACCCTAACATCCCAACAGGCGAAGATTTAGTTCTTAAGACTTTTCTGAACGAAGACCTCCCAATATACGTGGGAGAAAATACGCCCTTCCTGCCCTTTCTATGTAATAATATTTTTGGTGCCAGGAGTCTGGTCTCCGATCAAGAATTCTTTTACTTTTCGGAGACGAGATTCACAAAATATTAGGGGGTTATAGAGAGGCCAAGATGCGAGACTATACACACGTCTTGATCTTAGGATCAACGTCTGTAGAACAGGAAAAGTCGACGAGCCCCGAGGGCCCAAATCTCACGAGTAATGTAACCTCTAAGAGTGTTTCTAGATGAATGCTTGCCCGTGTAAATATGAAGACAGGCTTTTTTTCAGATTCTAAAAGACATGCTTTCGGTGATTGTGGTTGTTCGTTTCAAACTGTTCAAACTGCAATCTCGCTGTCGCCATATGGGGAAAAAACTGCCGGCATGTCTTGTCGAAGTCTCTTGTGATTTCGTTCCGGAGCGATTCGTGAAGCAACGAGACAACAGCTGGAATTGTTTGTTTCTATTCATAAGTTATGGCGTTTACGATGTAAATATTCAAATTATTTCAAATATTATGGGGTATTAGCAGGAAATATGCACCGTTTCGGTTGTTTCAAGCGGTTCAATACAAGCCGGTGTATTATATCATGGAGCTTCTATATAAGTGCCATGATAAAATAAATTCCTATTTGTTTATACCGGCAGAGGAAATGACAGATTGAGATACATACATATATATATATACAGCACATGTTTAGCGAAATATTGGCAAAAGTGACACTTGTTTCACTATGTAGGACGTCACATGTTTCAAAAGAACACATGCTTAACCAAGACATGTCTCATATTAAGACATCATTAACGCACATAAAGGGGGGAACGTGTCTCAAATTGAAACACTAAACTGTTTCAAAATGAGACAGGTGTGCACACATATGTGCACTGTAATAATTGGTGCCATGTTTAACGTCTAAAAATCAAACATGATGTGAGTACGCACAAGCTTCGTTTTGAGACGGCTTTATTTTTCAAATTGAAACACGTTTCATCTTTATATGAGTTAATGATGTTTCAATATGGGATATGTCTTCGTTAAGCATGTGTTCTTTTGAAACATGTGACGTCCTGTGTAGCGAAACATGTGTCACTTTGGTCAATATTTCAATAAACATTTGCTGTATACAAATGTCTCAATCTGAAACAGCCGACTAAATGTTTCAAAATGTTTCAAACGTCTGACAAGTGAAACAGGTCTGAACATGTCTCAGACTTGCAGGTGATTCAAAAATAGACTATCTCCTATCACACGTTTCGTGAGACCACCAGATCGCCAGTGAAAGATACTGAAATAAATGAACATTTATCAAATTCAACTTACATTATAGTTTTTATTCTCTTATCTTCGATGGAAGTCAAACTCATTTATGAACCTACAATAACCAGAGACAGAAACATATAAGCATAATAGGTAAATTCAAAATGGGGATAATCTTGGGTACAAAAAGTGCGTTTTCTTACTTTTTCTTCAAAATTTTGGATTTTCTGTAGATAACATTGTGTAAAAACTATTTTATTTTGTAGAAAATAATTTCGGAAAATCTGACCGAAAAATCGACCAAAACTGCAAAATATGACGTTACTGCGAAGTCAAATCTCTAGCTCAAGGAGCAAAAACATATGGATAGGGGGGAGGGTGGGCGAAATGGCCCCTCCCCAGGCCTGGGCAAGCCTCGAATACCCTAGGCCTGCTAGAGTTAAATTATGATACAGATAATTTAATTAAATTGTTCAGTCTGTTACCGACAGATATTTCACGATCGCTAAAGACCAGAAATAAGTATCTGAGAGCCAGTGGTAATGATGTTTTTTGCAGATTGATAAATCTCATTTACGATGTCGCAATGTATTTTCGAGTTACGGTACGAAGACGACGTGGTGTCTATTTCCATGCATCACACAACACTTTCCGTCTTATACCAGGCGTTTCTTGAGACATGTCTGTCCGACTCGGTTGTACGTGGTTCGGCTCTGATGTTTCAAAAAGCTCTTCGAGCCGTTATAGGTCTCAGACCACTAAACAAAATAGCCCGAATCCATTGACCCCCTTTATGAATTGTTTTTATTATTATTTTGTTTTGTGTCTCTTGCGACGAATAATCAAAGGCCATGCAGTGGTAAGTTTTTGGAGTATGATATGTATTCGGTTTCGCTGCGAGTTTGATTTTAACTCGGGGTCACAGGCCCGCAAAACAAGAGTTTTGGGGGGGGGGGGTGTGGGCGGTGGTATTAGGGTGAAGTATCGAAATATGGGGTCTCTATATATAACCCCATGCTTTATATAAATCCACACCAAGGTGTGAAACGAACTTTGGGTGAATCGAGAAATCAACGGTTTACCGCCAAACAACATACATCAGCCTATTCTACAAGTATCACTTTATATATTCCCGTCGTCAAATTAGTAAATTTGTGCAATTTTTAACCTTTGCCGGGCGATTCAAAATCCAACGTAACTGTCCATCCATCTAGGAAGAGATAAGATAAATAGTTTATTAGAGTCAGTTAGGAACAGTTAGATTATGGCGGGCTTCGTTCTCAATTCTGATTGGTCAGTCGCGACACGCCTCCGGCAAGCGAGGTCACGCACTGATCAGCTGTCGCGACTGACCAATCAGAATTGAGAACGAAGCCCGCCATAATCTAACTGTTCCTAGATGGATGGATAGTTACGTTGGATTTTGAATAGCCCGGCAAAGGTAAAAAATTGCACAAATTCACTAATTTGACGACGGAAATATATAAAGTGATACTTGTAGAATATGCTGATGTATTTTGTTTGGAGGTAAACCGTTTATTTCTCGATTCGCCCAAAGTCCGTTCCACACCTTGATGTGGATTTATATAAAGCATGGGGTTATATATAGAGACACCATATTTCGACACTTCACCCTAATACCACGGCCCACACCGCCCAAAACTCGTTGTTTTGCGGGCCTGTGCTCGGGGCCTAATAAGGTATTGCTCAGAGGGACTATTTGGGTGTCTGTGCACCGTTTTCTCAAAGCACAGAAAAAGGCCAAAATATGACGTCATGTGTGTGATCGCGCATAACCCAAAATAGAGATGGTCAAAGATGTTTGTCAGGTTGTAGAACTCGAATTAAATTATTTCTTGCCGAAATATGGAAGTCTAGACTTAATTACGGAATCGTCGAGATGCAATTTCGTCAAGTATTTATTGCCGAAATATGGAAGTCTAGACTTACTTAGGGAATCAGCGAGATGCAAATTCGTTAAGATTGCCGTCAATGTAACTCTTTTACTGGTCTGAAATCAATAGTGAGACGGCAACGCGAGTGGATCAGGTCACAACCTTCAAACACCTGTAAGTCTTTTGAGACATGATCTTATGGAAAAATAAAGAGAAATTTGTAGCGTTATGAAACATCTAACATGTTACTATCTCAAAATGAAATGTTAAACATGTAACTTCTTTTGATAGTGTAGGCTTGGGCTTATCTATCTTCTCATTTTTCAAGAATATAAGCCGGCGGCCATGTTCTATTCATAGTTTAGGGTACTCACGCGACGGCTTTCCTATACCAACCATGCATGCACAACAGGCTGTAATTTCCCCATAGTTCGAGCAACCAAAATGCGCTTATGTCGTTCTATTAAGTGTTAAAAACAACACTCAAGCCCCCGATTCCTGGGGCTATGTTACACCATAAAGTTAAGTTCAAAGGTTAAGAGTGTTGTCGCTGATGATCTCCAAATTTGACTAATCACCTCAATGGGCCCTAATGACTTCCAGCGGTCATGGATTTTGCGGTATATAGAATAAATTGTCCGAAATATTTGCTTCTGCGGCCTTTGCCCTTAACGCGAGCGAAAAACATGAGAACTGATTGAATATTGTGAATAATTTGTATAAAAAGTATGAACATATTATTGTTTTATTCAGTAGCACCAATTCAACTGCTCTATGGGTGAATATGGGAATTAGAAATGATACTATAATTGATTACTAAGCTGATCGCTACATAATGATGGGCACACCTGGAAGTATTTAGAGAGGAAATCAGGGGCAGAAAGAGTGAATTAACACTTGTCTATAAATACACCTGGTAACCTGTCACATGTGATGGTCACGTGCGGAGGCTAATTGACAAAATAAATCAAGCTATGTAAACAAAAATTACACTTAGGGCAAATTTCCTTTGATTCGAACTTCAACTCAGAAGAAACTGGATAAAACAAAATCGACATGCACGCTGTATACAGATAGTTCGTAAACGAAAATTACAAAGAAACACCTTTGCATCATTCACAGTGGCTATCAGATTAATGAAGAAATGATAGTTCGGCGTCTTCATGCTCCAATAAGAGTCCTCATTTCCCCATCACCGTCTTATTTTCTGTATATCTTGATATTTGCATTATTTTTGTAATTCCATCATAATTCCATCATGTGTTCTGAGGACAAGCATGTTTTCAACTTTCCAATCTAAAATAGATGTTAGTCTTACATAAGCCCTTCCCATGCAGCCTTCCACCGGAAATGAAGAAAAATTGCTTATCTTCTAAGACAAAGTGATGGAGAACAGCGATAACTGGACCTCGCATATAGTTTTTTCCGGCATGTTGGATTAATAATTGATCTCAGGAAATTTCTTGACAGCGACTTCTTGGTAGCAACTTCTTCAACCATGAAAGCATCATGCATGGTAATTCCAAAATGGCGGCTATGAGAGTGTTACTAGAAAGTGTATTTCCGTCGATTTTTCACAAAAATTGTTTGCGTGAAAATGAAAAAAAAAGTATTTTATTTTACATCAGGTCATTAATTAAAACAAAAGGAAAATCGGTCCGGTCCGAAAGACTACATACGACTTCATCTGATCAGCCATCTTGCATTTTTCATAGTTTTTTCTGACGTCGCTATATCCAATGATATATTGCGGTAAATCTCAGCTTACTAACCTGAAGGTTCCAGTATCCCTAACCCGCTTCCAAAATATCGAAAATGTTTTGGGTTTTTTCCCCTAACATAACAGTTAATCAACTCTTCAGGTGGTTGGTAAAAAAATGACAAAAACTATTTCGGAAGAACAAAAATTAAACTTTTAAAATGAACTCACTGAAATGCCCACTTATGACTGGATTAGTCAGCGAGCACAGCATGTGAGCCACGCATGGTGCATGAACAATAGGTCAAGTAATAAAAAAAATTTATGAAATTTTTTAAACAAATAACATTCAAAATAAAGCAAAATTTAGACTGACTTAGAAGTCAATTAACTTGACTGAAGAAACTATCGGTCGCTTCTGCTTGTTTTCGCCATTAATTATGCAACAATTGTTTTTTTTCTTCAGATTGGTCTTTTAATAACGCCTATGTTATGGAGCGAAAAGTCATGAAAATTGGACACAATGCTTGCTATAATATGTTGAACTAAATAAAATGATTAACATTTTTAAAGTTTGCTCCCGTTTCAAAGTAATCCATCCTAGACGACGGAGTCGCCCTTCGGATTTTCTCGAATTATTGAACTTTGAACTGTCATAAAATCTATACTAATGTCATTTGGAAAGTAGATAACATTTATATCCAATTATTTTTAGGATGACACTTTCTCAGTAAAGCACAAATACTAGTGCTGGATGGGTCAGTCCCGTGCGAGATTCGAACCCGCGTCCTCAGAGTAGAACTAGTAGAAATATTTTATGTCTATCAGAGGGGTAGTTAATGTACGTACTTTAGACTCCGATCTTCGAACTTCCTCTTTGTGGAAGCTGAGGTGGCCGAGTGGTCTAGGCCGCTTGCATTTACTGCTGGCGATTTGGTGCCAAACTCTGAGGACGCGGGTTCGAGTCGCGCACGGGACTGACCCATCCAGCACTAGTATTTGTGCTTTACTGAGAAAGTGTCATCCTAGAAATAATTGGATATAAATGTCATAAAATCATTTCCAGTACGAAATAAAAAAAAGATGCACTGTTATTTTGTTCGAAAAGCATATTTTTGGGATACTTTTGGAGTTATTAACAAGAATATTTGAAGGCTAAATTTTCACAAACCGCTCCATTTAAGTTCGAATAATTCAACTGTAGGAAACAGAAAGACACAATTTTCAATAAATTCTTATAGGTTCCAGGAAATACGTAATTTGTTTTGGTGAGTTTATTTATTGCAATTTAATTGAGCAAATACTGATTAGGCATGCAAAGAAAATCTTAACGCTAAGCATCCTGGACGACGAAAATATGACGAGTGGCCACCTCCCCACCCACCACCTGAAGAAATGTCCTATCGCCAAGCTATGGTTGAAGAGCCTCCTCCCCTCCGAAGTCCTAGCTAGTCAAATTCACCTGTATAAGTAATCAGAGTTCTGTGTCATGACGATGAAGTAGTATTACGTGTGGTCCGCTCATTACCGATCTGAAGACGTGAGTCCTGAATGGCTGAGTTACATCGGCAGTCCATTGCAAGCAGATGCATTGGACTGGACACATGCTGTCTCGAAAGCGTGTGGAGAACGAGGGGGAGACAGATGTGCTAGGAGTATGTTACCTCGTTTTCCTGCTTTATTTATCAAACTTCCTGTTAGCTGGTCGTATACTAATTACTACAAGGCCCACAACGCACAAGTTATGCTGAAAAAAAAATCAGAATGTGTTTTACCGATTTTGCGGAATAATTTCACTAATATTCCCGAAAGTAGAGCATCAACGTCATTTTTTTTTAAATGTGGCATGTCACAGAGTACACGACGTGTAACCTATTTATGTTAATATATATTCACCCCCATTCGTTCCGGTGATCTGTCGACTCTTCATCCATGTGTAAACTGGACATCGGCTGGTGTTCTACCCGAAAGATTCCCACCTGAGCAAAAACGATACTCCATATTGCTCGATAAGGCGGATAGGATATCTCGACGACTGTCTCTCGAATCTGAACAGAGACGTTGTCATCCGTAAACACTTGTACTTCTAATTCAGTCTTCCACTGCCTAATTCTAAAATGCTATTAACAATCTTAATAGGCCTACCTGCACACCGTCAGGTACTTACTATGTTCAGATAAATCTTGCAACGGTTTCCAATGCAAGGGTAATAGCTCTCCAATGCTTTTATGGTATGGCATTTTGCCTGGACTTTTGAGGATGATGACTGACTCCATGAGGGTTTGGTATTCTACAAGTTTTGCTGTTTAATGCTTTGGTTCAATTTGGTACAGGCGATGCCAGAGAGTCTGCGGTCAATCTTAGTAGCGATTGTATTTGTTGCTACGAAAACAGTAAAGACCTTGCTTTTCAAGGTCTGGGTATAGATATTCAACCTGTCCGATGACGGGAAATATTTAGTTCATTGTAACTTACATGCTTTCATCTGTTAAATCTAATGGAAGATGATACAGATAAGTAGAACACGGCATATATATCAGGTAGTTTTTTTTATACAATAAATGTTTTGCACATTTAATTATCAGTCCAGTAAAGTACGAAACTTTTCTGTTTTACATTTCTTGGTTTCTCACGGAATTATCTAATTAGCCTAATTATGTCTCCCCCAACTATGTTGGGGGGAGACATCTAGTGTTTGTGCTGTCTGTCTGGTTGGATGGATGTCTGTCTGGATGGATGGATGTCTGTCCGTCCCCTTACCTTGTCTGCAAGATATCTTGAGAACTACTGGATGGAATTTCACCAAACTTGGATGGAAGCTTCATTGGGATAGCCCCCCCATTTGATTAGGTTTTGGTGTGTGTGTGTGCATTCGTCCGTGTCCGGTGTCCATCCGTCCGTCCATCTACTGGTACATGTATATACAGGCCTTGTCTGCAAGATATCTTGAGAACTACTGGACGGAATTCCCTCAAACTTGGATAGAAGCTTCAGTGGGATAGCCCCCTCATTTGGTTAGGTTTTGGTGTGTGGGCGGGCATTCATCCGTGTCCGGTGTCCGTCCGTCTGTCTATCTACTGGTACATGTATATACAGGCCTTGTCTGCAAGATATCTTGAGAACAACTGGATGGAATTTCACCAAACTCGGATGGAAGCTTCATTGGGATAGCCCCCTCCCCATTTGATTAGGTTTTGGTGTGTGTGTGTGCATTCATCCGTGTCCGGTGTCCGTCCGTCCGTCCGTCCATCTACTGGTACATGTATATACAGGCCTTGTCTGCAAGATATCTTGAGAACTACTGGACGGAATTCCCTCAAACTTGGATAGAAGCTTCAGTGGGATAGCCCCCTCATTTGATTAGGTTTTGGTGTGTGGGCGTGCATTCATCCGTGTCCGGTGTCCGTCCGTCCGTCTATCTACTGGTACATGTATATACAGGCCTTGTCTGCAAGATATCTTGAGAACAACTGGATGGAATTTCACCAAACTTGGATGGAAGCTTCATTGGGATAGCCCCCCCATTTGATTAGGTTTTGGTGTGTGTGTGTGCATTCATCCGTGTCCAGTGTCCAGTGTCCGTCCGTCCGTCCATCTACTGGTACATGTATATACAGGCCTTGTCTGCAAGATATCTTGAGAACTACTGGACGGAATTCCCTCAAACTTGGATAGAAGCTTCAGTGGGATAGCCCCCTCATTGGATTAGGTTTTGGTGTGTGGGCGTGCATTCATCCGTGTCCGGTGTCCGTCCTTCCGTCTATCTACTGGTACATGTATATACAGGCCTTATCTGCAAGATATCTTGAGAACAACTGGATGGAATTTCACCAAACTTGGATGGAAGCTTCATTGGGATAGCCCCGTCATTTGATTAGGTTTTGGTGTGTGTGTGTGCATTCATCCGTGCCCGGTGTCCGTCCATCTACTTGTACATGTATATACAGGCCTTGTCGGCAAGATATCTTGAGAATTACTGGACGGAATTTCACCAAACTTGGTTGGAAGCTTCAGTGGGATAGCCCCGTCATTTGATTAGGTTTTGGTGTGTGTGTGTGTGCATTCATCCATGCCCGGCGTCCGTCCATCCATCTACTTGTACATGTATATACAGGCCTTGTCTGCAAGATACCTTGAGAACTATTGGACGGAATTTCACCAAACTTGGACAGAAGCTTCAGTGGGATAGCCCCCTCATTTGATTAGGTGTTGGTGTGTGTGCGTGCATTCATCCGTGTTTGGTGTCCGTCCAGCTACTTGTACATGTATATACAGGCCTTGTCTGCAAAATATCTTGAAACTACTGGACGGAATTTCACCAAACTTGGATGGAAGCTTCATTGGGATAGCCTCTCATTTGTTTAGGTTTTGGTGTGTGTGTGCGTTCATCCATGTCCATCGTCCGTCCGTCCGTCTATCTTCATGTACATGTATATACAGGCCTTGTCTGCAAGATATCTTGAGAACTACTGAACAGAATTTCACCAAACTTGGAAGGTTCATTGGAATAGCCCCCTCATTTGATTAGATTTTGGTTTGTGCGTGCATTTATCCTTGTCCATTGTCCGTCCATCCATTCATCTAATTGTACATGTATGTACAGACCTTGTCGGCAAGATATCAGGAGAACTACTTGACACTTATTTCTACATTAATTTTATAGCACTTTCCCTTAAATAATGTGCCCACTCAACGCAAGGTGGGAGGTTGGGGGAGACGTATGTTTTTGCTTAAAAAAACAACCAGCATAGGCTTCATGCCGGAGCGGCAACCCAAGGGTCAAAGCGGAACCTCTAGTTAAAAATTGTACTGTGATGTTTAATTAACTTCTACGTAAAATTCAGTATGTCTATAATGGTACTTGCAGCATTATTTACTCTCTCGAAAACTTGAGCGAAATATCACTCAAGTAAGAGTGAAAATTGCTCTCATTCAAGCGCTTGAGTAAAAATTCCACTCAAGCTGAGTGAATTCCACTCGAGTGAGTTCAACTGGAGTGGGTGGAACTGACTTCACTCAACTTGAGTGAGTTTTCAACTCAAACGTGAGTGAAATTTGAGTGAATTTCACTCAACTTGAGTGGGATGAATTTTCACCCTTACTTATTTTGTAAGTATAGAAATCCTTCGTTAGGAGTAAAATGGTGGTCCAAAATATGTCGGGGAGATATAACTATCAATTTTAGTTCTGTGTTCACTTACTAGCAGCAGTCGCAGTTTGGTGCCCTGTTATTGAAAAAAAGCCACGTTATTGAAAATTGTGTTACATTGTTTAGTATTGCCAGGTAGGCGACTCTATACCACAATCAGTCACCTTACTCAAATGCCTACTTTACTGGCCTGATGATCTAATATGACAACAATTTCAGGAAGAATACCCAGGTCGGTGCGCATTT
This sequence comes from Hanleya hanleyi, assembly GCA_036873755.1. Classification (NCBI taxonomy): domain Eukaryota; kingdom Metazoa; phylum Mollusca; class Polyplacophora; order Lepidopleurida; family Hanleyidae; genus Hanleya; species Hanleya hanleyi. The sequence goes on from JAVTVY010041119.1 coordinate 178,289, forward strand.
TTATTGGCTCCAGACAACGTAAACGTACAGAACAACGGTAGATTGGATTATACACAAGCGACGGGGAATAGCCCGATAGGTTACGTTTAATCGAAAATAACTTCAAACGGTGTGTGACGTTATTGCTTTTGTATCAGTTCATACCTCAAATCATTATTGTCCCCCGCTACTTAGTATGGGGGGGGGGACTTAGAAACACCGGTGTCCGTAATTCCGTAATTCCGTAAGATTTTCTTGTCCGGACAATAACTCATGAATGATTCAACCGATCAACTTCAAACTTGGGGTGTGTCTTCACATTGGCGAGAGGACGGTTGGGATTGTTTTTCAGCAATGTGCGTAATCCAATATGGCCGCCGTCAGCCATTTTGGATTATAAGCAGTTCGATCTTAGATTTTCTTGTCCGGACAATAACTCGTGAACGATTTAATCGATCAGCTTCAAACTTGGGGTGTGCCTTGACATTGGTGAGAGGGCGGTTGGGATTGTTTTTCAGCAATGTGCGTATTCAAATATGGCCGCCGTCAGCCATTTGGATTATAAGCAGTTGGATCTTAGATTTTGTTGTCCGGACAATAACTCGTGAACAATTTAACCGATCAACTTCAAACTTGGGGTATGCCTTGCCATTGGTGAGAGGGCGGTTGGGATTGTTTTTCAGCAATGTGCGTAATCTAATATGGCCGCCGTCAGCCATATTGGATTATAAGCAATTGGATCTTAGATTTTCTTGTCCGGACAATAACTCGTGAACGATTTAACCGATCAACTTCAAACTTTGGGTGTGCCTTGACATTGGTAAGAGGACGGTTGGGATTGTTTTTCAGCAATGTGCGTAATCTAATATGGCCGCCGTCAGCCATATTGGATTATAAGCAGTTGGATCTTGTCCGGACAATAACTCGAGAACGATTCAACCGATCTACTTCATTTGTGGGGAGTGCCTTGACATTGTTGAGAGGAGGATTGGAATTGTTTTTCAAGGACCGTGTGCTTGATCCAATATGGCCACCATCAGCCATACTGGATTCATTGGATTTTAAGCAGTTTGATCTTGTCCGGACAATAACTGAAGTACGATTCAACTGATCTACTTCAAACTTGGGGAGTGCCTTGACCTTAGTGAGAGGACAGTCATGTATTATGTTTTATGGATGTGCATAATCCAATATGGGTGCCATCCGCTGTATTAGATTATGTTAAGCTCATCAGCGATATCTTCATTTTCAAATCATACTCTTATCAATGATATGAGATATCATCGACAAAAAAAAATCGACCATAGAGGTCCATGTCCCCCGCTAGCAGCGCCAGTTATGGTGGATGTATTCTTTTTACTTAAGCTTGAGACCCATTTCTCTCAAATAATCACACTTCCTCATATATTTTCTTATATCAAGATATTTTTTTCAGGAGTCATCTATTTAGTATGCTATTCTCTTTCACAAATATTTCGAGTCTGATATACTTCACTATATAGATTTAGAGAAAAATCTAATTGTTTAGGTTTGGATTAAAACGAAAATCATCTTTATTCAAGTCTCATATTTCCGAGTAATAGCAACGTGGTAACATGTTCACGAAAAACGAATTCAAATTATGCCTAACTTTTTCCTATTTTTACGATTTGAATACAACTATCTCTGTCATAATTTGGCTGCGCGAAATGTTTAGCTTATAAGACCTCAAAGCAATATGTATTTGAAGATAAATTGGAGATACCGGTAACCTATATACGAAGCGAAACAGCTAAATAACTTACTACTAAAAAATCATATACCGGTCTCCCATAATAAAAGACGGCGGTTTATAAACTATCGAAAATGTTTGCCTCATGCAGCCTGCATGCATGTCAAATGCCTTCACATCCGATAACATTCTCTGTTCGAACTTGAGCTTTGTCTCTCGATAGATTCTTCCTTCGTTATTGACCGAAGTTCAGTTTTCTTAGCTTCTAAAATGCCATGTACTCAAAAACTTGAGATATGCATGCTGAATAATTAAATGAGCAAGTTGCATGCAGTACACTGGAAAGACGTGACGTACCAAATAGTTGGGTCAGAAGGACCCAAAATATTGGTGTCAACATGGAATCTGGCCCAAATTCTTTGGGTCCGTCACGTCTATACCCCAAAATATCTGGTCAATTTGACCCAAACTTTCTGACAATGTACCTCAGTAAATAATAAACATACATTCCCAAAAGTTTACATTTGAACTGTTTCGACCATTCATAGGGCAACACGAAAGTTACAATGATTCTGAATGTCTGTGAGATAGAATATAAGGAACTTATAGGCGAGGAGAATCAGGGAGGCTTGTCCTGAAATATTTTATGAAAATACTATGATGTGTCACCTGTGTCACTGTATGAGATTGAGTCCCGGTACATGAAACAACTATGGTGTAGTTTTATATGAAGATAATTACGAAGTTATTTTAAGCCTAGCTGATATATTATCAATATCACAGAATAATGGTATTATAGTAATTTTGTAGAGTTTGTTTTTCACGTTGCAAAAATGATATTTATGTAGTGCAACATGTAACTATTAATTTCAATCTGGTTAAAAAAAAAGATCCAGAAACCGATTTACTAACTGGATCTGATCTTCCTTTCTCGAGGCCGTTCGGTGAACTTCTGACACGAAAATAACTCTCTACGTTACCTCATCTTTGACCAATCAACGCAACGTACAAGACGGCATGACATGATGGGACATCCGTCTTCCTACGCATCCAACTCACCGGGTTGTATGATCCGGTCACAGGAAACTGAGAAGTAGGAACTGCATATCTGCAGTGTAATATATAACCGACCCATAATCATTATGAAATGTGATGAAAAATTATGTCTGATTGAAATTTGCTTTGTATTTATCCAAACATTATTCGAACAGGTTGCGTAAGGAAGAGTTATACGGTTCGACGTCAGTCGAGAGTGAACTAATTGACACCACGTGGGGACATTTCGCACTGTGGATTGGTTGATCCGCATCAAACCATTTGAAAGTAAATTTGGTCGTTTCTCTTCCAAACATCACCCGACGTGGATACAAAAACTTACAGCTGTCAATGTTCTTTTTTAACCTTCTTTCACAAAAATTAATTGAACCAAGAGAAACAACCCATGTTTATGATGATCTTTTTATGATCGTAGCGCCCATTAACGACAGGGTAGACGGAATCTGCTTAATAGACTGTCGCCGTTTCGTTTTTTTGCAACTGGGCTGCGTCTGGGCAGCTTTTCGTGAGCTTAGTAGTATACAAAGCGTAAATTGGGGTCTATTGACCTCAGAAATTTGCATATTAGGGAGGTCACGGGAGGGTCACAGAGGTCAAATGCAATATAGTTCCGGCAGAAAGACCAAAAGCTACCTCCAATCCAGGAGAGTTCCAATTGCTGCAGGGGATGTATTCAGGATGTATTCATCCGCGGTGATGCGGTTTGGCCGCGGTTTTGGCGGTGATTCGGTCTCGGGAAAAAGCTTCCGCGGAGAAAAAGTAGTCCCTAGATAAAATGGTCCGATGGGGTCGAGTGAGGTATCAAAGTGAAGCTTATGTGAAGGGGCATCTAATGGGCTGGGTGTGGGGTTGACATATCGGCCTTCTGCGCATGCGCGGTGGCCGAAGGGTATGAAAATAGCCGTTTTGGGATGTAGGGGAGTCCCTAATGGTCCAATGGAGTCGATGTGAAGCCTAGGTGAAGGGGTATTTTATGGCTGGGTTAGTGCATGTAAAAATTTTCCTGAAAAAAAACGGAACTCGGACTTTATCGAAAAATCCGGGGAAATACCTATATGGGGTATGGGGGTCCGATTGTGTCGAGTGAGGTATCAAAGTGAAGCATTAGGATTTCGCTGACGTCCTAGTAATAAACATAATCTATAGGTGTTGTACCGTGTTAATAGGATCAGTCTAGCATCTGTACCACCCTAGGGTCGAGCGTTTATTGTCCCGTGTATCTCCGCAAGAAAACAACAAACAAAATGGCGGCTCCAGGATGGTGTGGGGATGCCCTTTCCATATCACGGCGTCGACAGTAGCGCCATCTGCACACATTGACGCAAGGGAGACAACTCGTGTGGCCTAAGGATATGGAAATAGCCGTGTTGGAGCTAGGGGAGCCACAAATGGTCCAATGGGATCGAGTGAGGTATCAAAGTAAAGCCTAGGTGAAGGGGCATCTGATGGGCTGGGTGTGGGGTTGAACTAGCGTCATTCTGCGCATGCGCGGTGGCCCAAGTGTATGGAAATAGCCGTTTTGGAGCTAGGGGAGTTACTACTGGTCCAGTGGGGTCATATGAGGTATCAATGTGAAGCCTAGGTGAGGGGGCATCTGATGGGCTGGGTGTGGGGTTGAACTAGCGTCATTCTGCGCATGCGCGGTGGCCCAAGGGTATGGAAATAGCCATTTTGGAGCTAGGGGAGTTACTACTGGTCCAGTGGGGTCGAATGAGGTATTAAAGTGAAGCCTATGTGAGGGGGCATCTGACTGGACTAGTGGGTTTGAACTAGCGTCATTCTGCGCATGCGCGGTGGCCCAAGGGTATGGAAATAGCCGTGTTGGGAGCTAGGGGAGCCACAAATGGTCCAATGGGGTCGTATGAGGTATCAAAGTAAAGCCTAGGTGAAGGGGCATCTGACTGGACTAGTGGCTCGGCCGTTGTCACCATTCTGCGCATGCGCGGTGGCCCAAGGGTATGGAAATAGCCGTTTTGGAGCTAGCGAAGCCAATAATGGTCCAATGGGATCGAGTGAGGTATCAAAGTGAAGCTTATGTGAAGGGGCATCTGACTCGACTAGTGGGTTGACATAGCGTCATTCTGCGCATGCGCGGTGGCCCAAGGGTATGGAAATAGCCGTTTTGGAGCTAGGGGAGTTACTACTGGTCCAGTGGGGTCGAATGAGGTATTAAAGTGAAGCCTATGTGAGGGGGCATCTGACTGGACTAGTGGGTTTGAACTAGCGTCATTCTGCGCATGCGCGGTGGCCCAAGGGTATGGAAATAGCCGTGTTGGAGCTAGGGGAGCCACAAATGGTCCAATGGGATCGAGTGAGGTATCAAAGTGAAGCCTAGGTGAGGGGGCATCTAATGGGCTGGGTGTGGGGTTGAACTATCGGCATTCTGCGCATGCGCGGTGGCCCAAGGGTATGGAAATAGACGTTTTGGAGCTAGCGAAGCCAATAATGGTCCAATGGGATCGAGTGAGGTATCAAAGTGAAGCTTATGTGAAGGGGCATCTGACTCGACTAGTGGGTTGACATAGCGTCATTCTGCGCATGCGCGGTGGCCCAAGGGTATGGAAATAGCCGTGTTGGAGCTAGGGGAGTCCCTAATGGTCCAATGGGGTCGAGTGAGGTATCCATGTGAAGCATTCGTGAAGGGGCATCTGATGGGTTGGGTGTGCGGTAGAAATATCATTCTGCGCATGCGCAGACGCAATGCGGAGCTCTCGTCCAATCAGAAGCTAGTATTTCAAATCCGGGAGCTAGGGGAGTCCCTAATGGTCCAATGGGGTCGAGTGAGGTATCCATGTGAAGCATTCGTGAAGGGGCATCTGATGGGTTGGGTGTGCGGTAGGAATATCATTCTGCGCATGCGCAGACGCAATGCGGAGCTCTCGTCCAATCAGAAGCGAGTATTTCAAATCCGCCACGGAGCTCTCGTCCAATCAGAAGCGAGTATTTTGACCCGGTGCATTATGGGGCATATCCAAGATGGCGGCACGTATGTTCAAGATGGCGGCACATCCGGTGTCGAAAACTGGCCATTTTATCGGGATGTGGTCACCTAGTGTCGAAAACTGGACCCTGTATGGGTCCCGCTAGACGTTTTGGGAGCTAGGGGAGTCCCTAATGGTCCAATGGGGTCGAGTGAGGTCTTATTTTGAAGCTCTCGTGGAGGAGCATCTGATGGGCTGGGTGTGGGGTTGAAATAGCGGCATTCTGCGCATGCGCAGCCTGGCCGTAGTATAGAAATAGACGTGTTGGGGGTATGTGGGTGTGTGTTTGGGTTTGAGATGGGCTATTCACGGTTCGAATGGGTCGTGTGAGGTATCAATGTGAAGCTTGTGTGGGGTAGAGTCAGAATGGCGTGTTTTTAAATGCAAGTCGCGTCAATCTGTGCATGCGCATTTGGTTGTAGTAAGTAAAGTGGCCATTTTGGGGCAGTGAAGGAAGGTATTTGGGGTCGAGATGGACCATCCTTGGTCTGAATGCGTCCTGGGAGGTGTCATTTTGTAGTTCTCGGGGTGTACATTCCGAATTGAGGGATGTTCCCGTCATCTGTGACGTCATCGATGACGTCATCAGTAGGAGTATTAGCGAAAGTGAGCCTTTTGGGGCAGTGCAGGAAGGTATTTGGTGTAGAGATGGACCATCCGCGTTGCGAATGCGTCATGGGATGTGTCATGTTGTAGCTCTCGGAGTATAGACCCCGATTTCAGGGATATTTACAGCATCTGTGACGTCATCGATGACGTCATTAGTACAAGTTGTAGCGAAAGTGGGCCTTTTGGGGCAGTGCAGGAAGGTATTTGGTGTAGAGATGGACCATCCGCGGTCCAAATGGACCGTGTGAGGTGTCATCTTGTAGCAACGCCCACCAACACCATTCTTAATGCTTCAACGCCCTGGTGAAATAGCTCAGAAGCTCTGATATTGCATGGAATTGTCACTAATTCTTCGAAATGCAGTGATGCCCGTCAACGCCCGTCGTTACACCTTAACACTCTAACATAACGCCATGATATAGACCAGAGAGAGAACAACAACAACAACAAGGATGACACATGAGAGAACAACAACAACAAGAAGTTTTTTTCATATAGTTTATTTTCCCCAATGTTACATCATACCCACGCTGGGGGAGCCGCGTTGGGTATATTTACAATTCAAGAAGATTCTTATCCAATCAGAGGCCACCATTTGCATGTTTCATATTCGTTCCTGTCCGTTAGATGTATTCTTGTCCAATCAGAAGTCTCCATTTCAGAAAGTGCCATCTGAACCGTTTATTCTAATCATCGTCGGGCAGGCCAGGATACCGTTGAGGCAACATATCCTCAGATAGTTGTTTGCGCATTCTGAGTATCTATCAGTGCATGGGTGAATACTTTCATCCGATGGAGGTGGTGGTCAGTTTAACCACGAAGAACGTAACATTGGTCATTATCTCCACTATCCACTTGGTGTTACAATTCAAGAAGACTTGCCCAATCAGAGGCCACCATTTGCATCTGTCATATTCGTTCCTGTCCGTTAGATGTATTCTTGTCCAATCAGAAGTCTTCATTTCAGAAAGTTCCATCTTCGGCCATGTTCGCTTTGAACCGTTTATTCTAATCATCATCGGGCAGCCCAGGATACCGTTGAGGCAACATATCCTCAGATAGTTGCTTGTGCATTCTGAGTATCTATCAGTGCCTGGGTGAATACATTCACCCGAAATTGTAGATATCTTGAATAGGGCGATGACGGTAGAAACAGTGCCGGATCATGGGCCAATGGCGCCGATAAATGTCACTCACTGGATGGTCTTCGTGTAACAGATCGCTGGGAACATTTATGGCTTCGTCCACGAAGTGTACTTTGCCCTCCACGTCGTACAAAATCTGGCCCAAGGTCTTGTCGTCGGAATTTGACTGTTGAATTAGGGCGACATCATCATCGGCCCTCGTGCGATGGGTGGGAGTTCCCCCTGTTTCGATATTGATGCCTACGGGCTCTTCTATCTGCAAACGTGGCTGCGGAACAGGGTGTCGTGTGCGTTGGTGTCGCAGCAACTGACTGGTCAGTTTGAAAAGCCGACCACATTCTTCGCATGGACGCTTGGGTACTTCATGGCGTGCACGTGTGTGGCGCTGTAAATGATCCGGGCGCTGAAACGACAGTGTACATATCGTACAGTTATACCGGGCGGTTCCTTCGTGCTTGGTAGCCTCATGGCGGCGCAAGTCGTGCAGACGAGTGAATGATTTCGAGCACGTAGTACAAGTGAACATCTTGGTGGTTGACAGAGTGTCTGATGAAACGGCCAGACCGCTTCCCTTTTATAGCACGCTAGCTGATATCATGTTCGGGCACTTCCGTGTCTCTTCGGATGTAAAAGTCCCCGGATGTAAAAGTGCCCGAATGTTTACGAATGTTCCACCATTCCGGACTTCTATCAGGTCCATGTCCAGAAGCTCTCATACGCCGCCATTTTGGAGCCGCCATGTTGGATCCGCCATTTTGGAACCGCCATCTTGGATATGTCCCATAATGCACCGGGTCAAAATACTCGCTTCTGATTGGACGAGAGCTCTGTGACGGATTTTAAATACTCGCTTCTGTTTGGTGTACGTCGCTAAAGGTGACCGGAACTGACCTTTGACCCCGGCGCGCAAAGGTTTCCACCGCACCGCGGTGGAAACCTTTACACTGCGCGCGAGGTCGGTCAGTCGGAAATTGTAGATATCTTGAATAGGGCGATGACGGTAGAAACAGTGCCGGATCATGGGCCAATGGCGCCGATAAATGTCACTCACTGGATGGTCTTCGTGTAACAGATCGCTGGGAACATTTATGACGAAATCATTCACTCGTCTGCACGACTTGCGCCGCCATGAGGCTACCAAGCACGAAGGAACCGCCCGGTATAACTGTACGATATGTACACTGTCGTTTCAGCGCCCGGATCATTTACAGCGCCACACACGTGCACGCCATGAAGTCCCCAAGCGTCCATGCGAAGAATGTGGTCGGCTTTTCAAACTGACCAGTCAGTTGCGACACCAACGCACACGACACCCTGTTCCGCAGCCACGTTTGCAGATAGAAGAGCCCGTAGGCATCAATATCGAAACAGGGGGAACTCCCACCCATCGCACGAGGGCCGATGATGATGTCGCCTAATTCAACAGTCAAATTCCGACGACAAGACCTTGGGCCAGATTTTGTACGACGTGGAGGGCAAAGTACACTTCGTGGACGAAGCCATAAATGTTCCCAGCGATCTGTTACACGAAGACCATCCAGTGAGTGACATTTATCGGCGCCATTGGCCCATGATCCGGCACTGTTTCTACCGTCATCGCCCTATTCAAGGTATCTACAATTTCCGACTGACCGACCTCGCCCGTCTACGTAGCTACGTAGAAGCCATCTTCAAAGATCAAACTACGGCCTTCAAATTGAATCTGGCGTTTGGTTATGTGCTGCGGCATAAGGAGACAGACCAAGTCCGATACTTTTACCCGAGCAGTAACATCGGGGTATTTGATCAACCGTTTACCATCATTAACCGAGTGTCGCTAAAGACGATGCTGGAGAAACTGGACACCGTGGATCCCTTGAAATGGGCCCAACAACAACGCCCCAACACCGAGTGGACAGTGGAGAGGGTCACCAATGTTACGTTCTTCGTGACCAAACTACGGAATATTCCCATCGGGTGAATGTATTCACCCATGCACGATAGATACTCAGAATGCACAAACATGTATCTGAGGATATGTTGCCTCAACGGTTTCCTGGGCTGCCCGACGATGATTAGAATAAACGGTTCAAAGCGAACATGGCCGAAGATGGAACTTTCTGGAATGGAGACTTCTGATTGGACAAGAATACATCTAACGGACAGGAACGAATATGACAGATGCAAATGGGGGCCTCTAATTGGACAAGAGTGTTCTTGAATTGTAACACCAAGTGGATAATGGAGATATTGACCAATGTTACGTTCTTCGTGGTTAAACTGACCACCACCCCCATCGGATGAAAGTATTCACCCATGCACTGATATATACTCAGAATGCGCAAACAACTATCTGAGGATATGTTGCCTCAACGGTATCCTGGCCTGCCCGACGGTGATTAGAATAAACGGTTCAGATGGCACTTTCTGAAATGGAGACTTCTGATTGGACAAGAATACATCTAACGGACAGGAACGAATATGAAACATGCAAATGGTGGCCTCTGATTGGATAAGAATCTTCCTGAATTGTAAATATACCCAACGCGGCTCCCCCAGCGTGGGTATGATGTAACATTGGGGAGAATAAACTATATGAAAAAAAACTTCTTGTTGTTGTTGTTCTCTCATGTGTCATCCTTGTTGTTGTTGCTGTTGTTGTTCTCTCTCTCCGGTCTATATCATGGCGTTATGTTAGAGTGTTAAGGTGTAACGACGAGCGTTGACGGGCATCACTGCATTTCGAAGAATTAGTGACAATTCCATGGAATATCAGAGCTTCTGATCTATTTCACCAGGGCGTTGAAGCATTAAGAATGGTGTTGGTGGGCGTTGCTAAAAGATGACACCTCACACGGTCCATTTGGACCGCGGATGGTCCATCTCTACACCAAATAACATCCTTCACTGCTAAAAAAGGCCCACTTTCGCTACAACTTGTACTAATGACGTCACCAGTGACGTCACAGATGCTATAAATATCCCTGAAATCAGGGTCTATACTCCGAGAGCTACAACATGATACCCCACACGACGCATTCGCAACGCGGATGGTCCATCTCTACACCAAATACCTTCTTGCACTGCCCCAAAAGGCTCACTTTCGCTAATACTCCTACTGATGACGTCATCGATGACGTCACAGATGCTTCGGACATGCCTCAATTCGGAATGTACACCCCGAGAGCTACAAAGTGACACCTCACACGACGCATTCGGACTAAGGATGGTGCATCTCTACACCAAACTCACCCTCACGCACCCACAAAATGTCCACTTTCGCTACTACTCGTACCGATGACGTCATCAATGACGTCACAGATGACGCGGACATCCCTCAAATCGGAATGTACACCCCGAGAACTACAAGATGACACCTTCCAGGACGCATTCGAACCGTGAATAGCCCATCTCGATCCCAAATACCTTCATGTACTGCCCCACACAAGCTTCACTTTGACACCCTCCACGACCCATTCGGACCCATAGCGGTCCATCTCTACCCCAAACACCTTCATGTACTGCCCCAAAATGGCCACTTTACTTAATACAACCAACTGCGCATGCGCAGATTGACGCGACTTGCATTCAAAAACACACCATTCTGACTCTACCCCCACACAAGCTTCACTTTGACACCTCACACGACCCATTCGAACCGTGATTAGCCCATCTCTAACCCAAACACACCCTTACATAGCACCCAAAATGCCTGTTTTCTATACTACGGCCAGACTGCGCATGCGCAGACTATTGAACACGGACGAACCATTAGCCCAGTCGGATGCTGCTGCACGAGAGCGTCAAAATAAGACCTCACTCGACCCCATTGGACCACCAGGGACTCACCTAGACTCCAACATGTCCACCCCGTATGGCCCTATACACCCATAGCCATGCAATATAGGCCTAAAGGCCTACCCAGGCCTTGGTGACTTTTTTCAAAAATTTCACCAATTCGTTCCGCAACCCCACCCATCGTGCTCTAAATGTCGAGACGTGAAAAACAAATCCAAACAACCCTACCGCAAATATATAGAAGTCAGTTTCCCAGTGGGACAAACATCGGTCCTATACCCTCAGTATGGGAATATATATTTATATATATATATGTCTATATGGGGCTATATCGTACTTTTTCAAAAATTTCACCGATTCGCACGGGGACACTTCCTAACATGTTCTAAATGACGAGACGTGAAAAACAAATCCAAACAACCCTACCACAAATGTATAGAAGTACGTTTCCCAGGGGGACAAACATTGATCCTATACCCCAGTATGGGCCTGTATGAGGCTATATCGTACTTTTTCAAAAATTTCACCGTTTCGCACGGGGACACTTCTTATCATGTTTGTTTTGACGAGACGAGTAAAACGCGACCCCACAACCTATACCGCAAATGTCGGGAAGTACGTTTCCCAGGATGGTCCTAGGCATTTTCCAGAAATTTAGGATAGAGTCCGTATTCCGTATTTTTTCAGGAAAATTTTTACATACACCCACCCTGGAACTAGGGGGAGATAACTCTATTGATAGACAAGCCCCGTTAAGCCCGGCGACCTATATACCCCTCATACCCCATATAGGCATTTTCCCAGGTTTTTCGATAAAGTCCGTTTTCCGTTTTTTTTTTTTCAGGAAAAATTTTACATGCACCCACCCCATTGCCTGAATGCCTCTTCACCTAGGCTTCACTTTGATACCTCACTCGACCCCATTGGACCATTAGTAGCTCCCCTAGCTCCAACACGGCTATTTTCATACCCTTCGGCCACCGCGCATGCGCAGAAGGCCGATAGTTCAACCCCACACCCAGTCCATTAGATGCCCCTTCACCTAATGCTTCAATTTGATACCTCACTCGACCCCATTGGTCCATTAGGGGCTCCCCTAGCTCCAAAAAGGCTATTTTCATACCCTTCGGCCACCGCGCATGCGCAGAATGCCGATATTTCAACCCCACACACAGTCCATCAGATGCCCCTTCACATAAGCTTCACTTTGATACCTCACTCGTCCCCATTGGTCCATTAGGGGCTCCCCTAGCTCCAAAACGGCTATTTTCATACCCTTCGGCCATCGCGCATGCGCAGAATGACCCTAATTTAACCCCACACCCAGTCCATCAGATGCCCCTTCACATAAGCTTCACTTTGATACCTCACTCGACCCCATTGGACCATTAGGGACTCACCTAGCTGCAAAAAGGCTATTTTCAAACCCTTCGGCCACCGCGCATGCGCAGAAGGCCGATAGTTCAACCCCACACCCAACCCATTAGATGCCCCTTCACATAAGCTTCAATTTGATACCTCACTCGACCCCATCGGACCATTTTATCTAGGTACTACTCTTTCTCCGCGGAAGCTTTTTCCCGCGACCGCATCACCGCCAGGACCGCATCACCGCGGAGGAATACATCCCTGAACAAGTCTAGACATGATTGCCGCCATTTTGTCCCACCACCCATACGACACAAAAAACAGGCCGCCATTTTGTCCCACCACCCACACGCCGCCATTTTGTCCCACCACCCACAGCCGCCATTTTGTCCCACCACCCACATCTTGCACTCACTCACATCCACAGGCCGATTCACAGCCGCCATTTTGTCCCACCACCCACAGTCGCCATTTTGTCCCACCACCCACAGCCGCCATTTTGTCCCACCACCCACACGCCGCCATTTTGTCCCACCACCCACACGCCGATCATTCTGACGTCACACGCATGCGCTCCGCCCCAATACCGCCCCAAAACCTCCCCAAATGACGTCAAAAAAGGTTCTCGCGCATGCGCAGTGGGGCGCTATCCTGCCTTCTTGCGTACTACATACTACTCACGTTCATGCCAAAAATCCTGGTTCTAATGTCAACGGTTTTCCTTATTTTGCCGACGAAAGTATTCGGATGGACTGGCTGACTCACTCACTCACTCATTACCGGACAATTTACAAATGAGAGCCTACTTCGTAGGAATATCAACGACACATGTTGGACGCATCATGCCTGCAGCGCGTGTCAAGTGAAGTGACTGGCACCTGCGTCGCACGCGCTTATACCACATATGTGTGTGGGATGACATATTTATGTCCCATTCCTCTTCGAAATCTTGTAACCTGCCTCGCTGTGGAAGTTTTCTCTGCTTCATACTTCAACACCTTACACAGATATTCAGCACTATTCTATTTTATAAGTCTGAAAATAAAAAGTTTTTTGTTAAAAAGCAAACTCAATGTATAGTCTTTGGCGTACATAGCTGCTTCGCAGCTGCACACGCCATTCAAATTTAAAATTGAATTGAATTGAATTGATGACATATCCCAGACGATGTAGTCTTCCATATAATAATCTGAAAAATATATGCGGGAACGGGCTGGGATCATTCATCCCACATTAGGCACGGCGGAAGCAATTTATGATTGGGGGGCTACTATCACAGCACAATTAGGCGACGGTCCAGGGGCCGCCTAGTCCCCGGAAGCTCCAGGGGTCTTAGATGGTCGGAGATGCGTTCTAGCGTATTTCCGAGCAATAAAACAAGAAATCCTCGCCCGTGTAAACTCTATTTGTGTTACCTGTTTTTTCAACAATTTTTAACTATTCATCATCAAGAATCTCACAGACTCCATCAACCTGATCGATGTATCAGCGTGTATTTGGGCACTTCACTTCCAAGGATAATTATATGCATTGCGTTTCGGTAACTTCTTGACTGGGCGAGGATTTGGACATTTCCATGGCATGGACACGCAGGGTGTTTACTATTTTAGTCCATTTTCTTTCTAATTTTCATGAATGCAAGTCTGAACGATCAAATAACTGTATTTTATCTTCGCTGATATCACGAAACGTCCAGGACATAGGAGTCATATGTTTTTAGCGGCATATTTCGTCTTAGAATTGGTGGCATACATGGTGTGAGGATTTAATCATTTATCTCTACCACCTTTTATATGGTATAACACTATTAACCTTTTGTGAACCTAAAAATTACTAAACAATGCCGGTAAAAAAAAGTCCTAGATCTTTGGCTAGCCCACTAATGCTGGACAGTTTGTGAATAGTTTTAGTTATGCGATAGATATGCGACGCAGACAATTCATTTTACGATTCATTTCGAAAATACGTATTCATTGAAGAATTTTTGCGTTCACATCATATGAATTTTAGAAACGTTGGCCAAATTATTGGGGGGAGGGGGATTCAGCCCCCGTAGCCCCCCCCCCCCGGCTCCTCCGTGCCTGCACATACGTATATGGTATGAGCGCGTGTGACACAGACTGACCAATCACGACGCTCGACGCATGCAGGCATTATGCGCACCAATAAGGTTTTTCTCAGAGTGTCGATGATATTTTTGATGGTGGGCTGTTCCATTCACTTTTCGTCCGTGGTCCGTGGTCCGTCGTCAGTCAGTCCGTTGTCAGTCCGTCCGTAAACAATTCTTTCTATTGCGATTTCTCAGGAACTACTTCATGGCTCTTTCTCAAATTTGGTACACAGGTTCCCCTTGGGGTCTAGTTGTGTGAGATACCTTTTCTGGTCCGATTCGAAAATCCAATATGGCCACCAGGCAGCCATCTTGGATTTTCCCATGAAAACTTGTTATTGCGATTTCTCAGGAACTACTAGTAGAACATGTTTTGAGAGTTCTAACGCAGGGAAGCCGGGAAGCCGATGACGTCATAAGTAGGTCGAGGTGACGTCATGAATAGGTCGAAGTCGCGCGGTGTTCGTCTATTTATAGTGTCACGAACATAGTCCAAGGGGTTGTAGGTCAACGTATGTTCACCGAACCGGGACAATAGCCCGAGGTGTTTGCGGTGTTCCATGTCCGCTCAGCGGGCCGTATAATTAAACACAAATTAATTAAAAAATACAAAAACAAATTAAAAAATAATTTAAAAAAGTAGGTCAATATACGAAGACAGTTCTAGGACAAAAAACAAATTAAAAGCAATTAAAAACAGGGAAGCCGGGAAGCTGATGAAGTAGATCGGTGGAGCGTGACTAATGAAAGCAGGCGGCGTTCCATATCTGTTCAGCGGACCATGACTAATGAAAGCGGTGTCGACTATATACGGAGCGGAAATAACTCGAGGCGCTGGGGGTTTTTTTGGTGCGGTGATCATCGTCTATTTATAGAGCTCTGCTTATAACCTAGAGGTGCGGTGTTCGCCGAACCGTGACTATGGCGTGTTTGCGGTGTTCTATATCTGTCCAGCTGGCATGTGCCTATAGTTAGCGATGGAGCGTGACTATTTTGCGCGGTGGTGCGTGACTAATGAAAGACAGTGGTTAAATCAAGATTTTGTTGACTCGGCTATTTAGGAAACGCGGACAGCCCGAGGATG